>PVKE010004311.1:0-51935 GCA_004027555.1 Craseonycteris thonglongyai
TATTTGTTCATCTTTGCCCCATATTCTTAATTTTCTTTGTTTCTTTTTACTGAAGTTCCAAGGAACTGTTTTTACTAACACCAAATGTTCTATGGTGTTCTATGGCTATGTTCTCAATAAATAGGTGCAGAATTTATTAAAATGAAATTATTACTATAGCAGGATGCTAATGTACTAGAGAAAATGCAAGCAAGAGTGAGGGAATGCTGCAAAACTGTCTCCTACTATCATCATGCTGTGGCCACTTTATTGACCTGTGTACATGGTCACAAAACTTTAAAACGTATTAACTCATCCAATCTTCAACAAACCTATAAAAAGGGTATCATTTTCATCTCTGTTTTACAACGAAGGAAACCAAAAGACAGAAATATTCCTTGACTTATCCATGGTAACATGGCTAATAAGTGCTAGAATGAACCCAGAGAGTCCAGTTCCAGTACCACTGCTTTTCATACCTAAATATACATACAATTCACCTAAGAATCTTGTTGAAATTCAGATTCTAATTCAGTATTTCCACAGTAAGGGGAGGCAAGTTTCTGCATTTCTAACAATCTCAACTATAATGCAGATGCTGCTTTTCTAAATATCACCCCTTAAGCAGCAAAGTTTTAGTCTATCCTAGAAAATGGTACAAAGTAGTGGTGATCCTCAAAAGGATGGTAGAGTTCATCCACAGACAATTAAGGTTTGTCAACTTCTGGTTTAGAACTTAATTCTTTCTTTTATTAATTTTTTTTAAAAATAAGTTAGCAAAATTAACAAGTATTATAGTACCTGCTTTCAGGTTTTGAACATAAAAATATTAATACTGTAAATTGACACCCAGAACACTCCTCCCAATAAGCTTTTCCCACATCAGAAACTTATCTATAGATGTCCCAGAAGACCCACTTTATCAAAGATTCAATCTGCACATCCTACAAAACATGGTAAGAGTATATATTTGTATTTTCTCTTTATGGAAAGCATTATAGGTTGAGTTAAAATCCAGCATCTTTCTAAACTTTGTTACTTGTACAAGTGGTAAATGATAAGTACAGACTTTGGGAAACAGGTGGAACATCAATGTCTTAATAGCACCTCACTCAATTTTAGTCAACGACTTCCTCTAAAAACAAATAAGGAAAAATCCACACCACAATTTCTTTTCATTCTCATTGGTACATCGACTTATACATTAACCTGGAATACAGTATGTAAAGAGTATAAATTGAAAACACAAAATAGTATATGCCCATGTTTAGGATACTTTGGCCTAAGTCACTCCTGTATCTAAAAAACTAAAATGACATCAAATCACTGGTAATAACACCTTATCAGACATTTATACTATCAGGAAAAGAAATACAATACTATCAAAATATATTCAAACAAATTTAAAGCCACACACTTAATTCAACAATTAAGCCTATCCTAAGATCACCCTGGTATTAGACATGGCTATATAATAAAGAATATTTTATTAATTAAACATAGGAAGGGATTTAAAAGAAATCTTAATCTAGTCTGAGTAATTTTTATTTTTCTGAGTTTTCTTGTATTTCATTCAACTTTTTTCTAAATGTATATAGATACACTTTTTTTTTCTTCCCTGGGGAACAATTAAATCTGTCACATACTTTGACATGCTTGTAAAAATCATATTAAAATCCATAATGGAATTCCAATTAATTAACTATACATGAAAGTCAACAGAATTAGGTTTTATCAGTTTCAGGCAATATGAGTATTCTAGAATTTATTGATATTGAATCCCATTTGTAATAACAATTTAATTTAAACTATACAATCACCAGAAAGCTAAATTCTCACTGATACACTTGTGAATTACAAGAACACAATCTGTCACGTACAGGTAAAATGGTAAAAATGCAACACACATTTGTACTGAGTTTTCAAAAATTGTAAGGTGCCTCCACTAAACACTCATTATTCCAAATTCTTGCTCAAGGGCTAGGACTAGATATTCCACTCAAAAGAATCTGAAGACATTTATAACAAAACACACAAAAGTATCTGTATATTTTACATATCAGGCATAGGGAAGACTGTCCCCATACTAATAAGAAAACAACTTCTCCCAGTCCCCTACTAACACTCATATTTTGTTTTCTTAATCACACAATCACAAAGAAACTCATATAAAAAGAACTAGAGAACTGAAAGATGTCAACTGTAATAGTTGACAGTAAACATAAGTTGTGAGACTCCAAGCACAAATAATGCATTCCACATTACTGTCCACAAACAAGCTCAAAGGTTTGCTATTTTATTAGTCGAATTCCTGTATGTGAAGTGCCATTTCATGGACTAAAATAAAACCTGATATTTCAAGAGAATGAAAAAACAAGCTAAACTTTCTATGTCCTAGAAAGATTGTACTTCTTCTAAAATAATCCTCAGTGACCTTGTGGAACAACTGCAAAACGTATTTCTTCACCAACTGCAACACTATGCTACTGCTCTAAGGACATTCATCACATGTCAACCGGGCTCTCTAGATTTATGCAGGTACACTAGTTTGTGCTATTTGCATAAAATCAACAGAAATCTTTAAAAATGTTTGACCTTACATACAATTTTAAAACATTTGAGTTTTAAATTGATCATTACATCTTTTGTAATGGGAAATATCACAATACACTCTGCAAGTTAATTGATTCTTCCAGAACAAATTTAACTTAACCGCCCCTAAATGGCTAGATTTGACACACCATTTAGAAGCCTGGAAGGAAATACTTTTGATTTATTTATACTCTAAAGCAGTGCTGTTCAACAGAAATATAATGTAAGCCACATATGTAATTTTAAATTTTCTAATAACCACATTAAATTGGTAAAAAAAGTAAAAGTAAAATTACTTTTAAAATTTTATAATCCAATATACCCAAAATATTATCATTTAACCTGTAATAAATATTTTTTTAAAAACTCAAAATATTATACATTCTTTTCTTAGTACTAAGTTTTCAAAATCTGATGAGTACTTCACACCTAGAGCATATCTCAGTTAGGACTAAAGTAAACTGGTCAATAGCCACAAGTGGCTAGTGGCTATTTTATTAAACAGGGCAGCTCAGAAGTAATAATTTCATGTTTAACCTAATACTGTTTAAAATCAGTTTACATTCATGTTTCCTTTCCTGAAATGGCAGATTACAAATATGAGCATAACTGTTAATTCAATGGATATATCAGGAGCAGATCACCTTATCTGAGTATCCAGTTAACACATACAATAAGAAGAATTTGGATTATGCCCTATTATATCTCAAATAGACTTCAGTGATAGCTCTTATCATCACAAGCAAAAACAACTGGTAGCAAAATAATAGGTAAGACAAGTAAACATTTTCCTATCAAACCGTAACACTGCCTTATTTCTAGCAGTCACTCACATTCTTTACCTCCTATCTCTAAAAATAGTCTAGTTTTCTAAGTTTAATTAAGTCTGCAAGCCATATAGTCACTGTTGAAAAACAAAGCACACTAAGTAAGATAAACTGAAAAAACTGTTAAGAAAAAAATTATCAACCAGTTATATTAATGTATCTTATTTCAATAAACAATCTTACTCTACATGAGTTTCACTGAAATGAATTTTTCCCATAAATTCCAATTCATTTACTGCTTGTCATACACATATTGCAAGTCTGTAAATTACTAAGCATTTTCCCACATAATTAGGATATTTGATTAAAATGTAAATAATTCCAACAATGCATTCTCCAGAACACAACTAAAACCATTAGCTTAGCACATAAAATTTGTCCTGAAGGCAAGTTACTGAATAAATCAAACAGAAACAACTACACTCCTGTTTACTGCATTTACATTTTGTAACACATTCAGCAATTTCTAAATTTGGAAGGTCAGTTCAGATTGCACGCAAGCAGTAACTTTAAAGCTTAGCAAAATTTAGAAGTTTCTACAATATATTACTAGATAAACACACTCTATAGAGAAATACTGCAATAGAACAAAAATCAGCACCATTCATACCAATCTCAGTAAGAAGCACAAAATCAGTATATGCATAGTCCAAAATGTATAATACATACTAAAAAGCATTTTTTTTTGCCTCAAACTTACTTCATTCACTTTAGAAAATTTTTCTTTAATTTACTTGCAAAGCTGAAAAGAAGCAATTGTAGCTTCTTCTGCAGCATATATATACTAGGACGATACATTAATCTTATGATATTTTTTCCACAATTTGAAATTAGAACAAAACTTGTATCTTACCTGCAGTTAGGAGGAGGATCAAGGGTTATTTCAGCTAGCTCCTTCTGAATTCTGTTCGTGAAATGAGAACAGACAAAAAAGGATTTGAGATAGTCTACAGAATAACCGGGGAATTACAGTGCCCTCTACCACCATGCAGTTAAATGCAAGGCTGGCTTTGCCTTCAGTAATGCTAACATGGCTGCTTCCTCTTTGTTCTCAGAGGCATAACCCAAATCCCCTAACAGAAACTTTGCAGCTTTTTTTCTCACTTGCTACTGTAAATAAGTAAGACATTTACACCTGATTTGAGAAATAGTCCTCCACCAGCACACAACAAAGGAAATAAAATCTATTTTAAAACACTTTTTACCAGAGAAATTCTCTTTTCAAGCTTATATGCAAATGAGACAAGAAGGGAGGAGGGAAAGCACTAGAAGATATCTGACAATGACTTCAAGTCACTTTTACTGAGGTAAGAATGAACAAGCTCTTGGTCTTGCACATGAGTAGTTTTGTCAATATTTTGTGTCAAAAAGAAGTTTAAAATTGACAAATATCTTCACCAGTGAACAACTTTCAAAGGATTCTGTCATTATTCAACTATATCGTTTTTCCCTGATCTTAAGTACAGCACTATTATAAATTTTGGGGGAAATGAGTTACTAAGATATATAGATTTGAATAAAGGGGGGAAAAGCAGTTACCTTATTTTATTTAAATTTAAAATGTTTCCAAAACTTAAGATGTGTTTAACATACTCCTCAGAAACACTACAATTGACAAAGACCATAAGTTATTCCAATCTAATATTCTCATTAACACTTTATTATTGATGTAAGAGCTGAAAATCTATAGAATACTAAGACTACTTCTGAATCACTATAGAACAGCAATATCTGATCAGTTTTTTTCCCCCTTTGGTTGTGATCAATAAAAACCAACAAAATGTCAATAGTGACTAATACTGTGGGTATATTTGATGTGTATTTACTAGAATTCATGGATATTCCACTGCCACCATTGATGGAGTTCCATTTAACAGGATATTTTCACCATCATAGGTAATAAAAATCAATAGGAAACAAATGATTTTTCACTTACACCCAAAAAATATTTCTCCTACTGAGTATTAAAATATCAAGTATAGCCACAAGTTTGAGAGGAAAAAGGAGAAAGGCCAATGAAAGTTCCAATTACCAAGTGCCCCCTAAAATTGTAAATGTCTACTTTTCAGTTTTATTTGCTTTCACAGGAATTTGGAGATGTAACCATAATTTAACTACAAAAATACCTGGGATGCATGACTTAAAAAGTCACATTTGGAAAACTGAAAGACTTGCAGCACAATTGTTTTAAATCTGCTTTCAAATATAGTCAAAACCTTGAAATTACAAATTTTCTAGCAAATGATTGTTTCTAATCATTAAGCTTCAAGAGAGGATCTACTGATCTCTAGAAGTGTCATTTTCAATGAAGAAGAGTATGACTCATAAAAAGGGACATCCTCAATGTACCACCAGCTAATTTGGGTTCACCGAATTTTCCTTGCCAACTGCTTAATCTGTCAGAATGTTAGTCCAATCTCTCCTCAGGGACACTCCTACTGAAGTTACCACAGTACAGAATAAGTTTGCTTAAAACTATAATTCTAGGGAAAGAGCTTATATATCACTTAAAGAATGACAACTCATTCACGATGAAATAAAACTGATCAAGAAGTAAATATTTTTGAACTGCCACTGATGTAAAACCAACAAAACTGTCCAACCACTTGGAAGACAACCTGATAATGTGCTTAATCCTTCCTTTTCACATTACCTTTTAGCACTAGTGGATAACTTAGCAGTGGTTTTGCTAGAGAGTTTGGTGTTTTTCTTCTGCTGGGTGGCAGAAGGTTTTCTTTCTTCTTGTTCTTCAGGCTCAGGAGCGGCTGGGTCTCGCTGGTCCGCATCTGAACTACCACTGCTGGTGCTAGGGCTCTCATCATCGGACCTTTGCCTATCACTGGACATCTTGATGGAGTTATTACTTGGAAAACTTTTTAAAAGAAAAGGAGGGAAGAAAGCAAATGTTAAGTCTAAGAAGTAAACCAATAACATTTTCTTCTCAATATTCACCTAAAACCGCATTTTAATAACACTTCAAAGCGGTCACACTAATCTCATCGTACAGCAAGGTTACAGGGGAGGTGATGTGTCTCACAACGCCAGCCCTCAGGGATTTACCGAACTCAAGTTAGAAAATCCACTCACATTTTTTTTCCATCCCTTGGACAATCTATCAATTGTCTACTTTCTCAGAAGGCATGAAACAGATTTGTCAGGGAACTTAGGCAACGAGCATTAATAACATATGACACACTGTAAATAACAGATCTCGCTGAAAAATGTTAAAAAGTCACTAATAACGTCTAAATATTTACACACTGACATTGGTCAAAGCCACCAAATTCCCTTTCCGAGGAAAACATACCCTGTTAATCGCCCATATGCTTATTTAAGGTGGCGATTCCTCCTCTGGGTACGTAAGCCTTTAAATACAACACTTAGGAATTTTAAAATCAACTAACAAGCTGTTCTAGCCATTTCCACAGCCAACAGCGAAGATTCATCCGGCCAAGACCTAGCTGCCACCCTGGGGAAAAAAAAAAAAAAGCAGAATCCAAACTGCACCTTCTGCAAAGCTTCCAATGCCATCAAGGTTCCTTGCTCAATTTTTACATCATGGACCGACATTTTGTCCAAAATAACCAAAGGAAAAAATCAGAGGAAAAACAAACAAACAAAAGCCCCAAGAAGTACAACAAATTTCCGCGCCCGCGGAGGCGAGCCCCGGCCGGCGACGGCGGCCACGCAGCTCCGCGGCCCTTTGTGGGGAGGGCCGCGCGGGGGCCGCGGGCAGCGCTCGCCGCGCCGGGCGCCAAGTGATGCGAGCAGCCCAGCCGGCCCCACCGCTGTTCGCGGACACCGGCGGCGCGGGCGCCGGGCGCGAACAAAGCTGCCCGCCCCCGCCCCCTCCCCCACCGCCGCCGCCCCAGCCGCCCCCCACGCGGCCCCCCGGCCCCGCCGCCTTACCTCGGCCGCCCGCCCGGCCCGCTCCCGCGCCGCTACGGTGTGGGGGAGGGAGAGAGAAAAATACCCTTCCTTAAGGAAATGGAGGCAGCTTGGGGGGGGGGAAAGGGGGGGGAGGGAAAAAAAGAAGCCGAGGAGGCTCTGGCCGGGGAGTGTGGAACATTGAAAGTCGGAGGGGGTTTGTGCAGTGCCGGGCTCCGGCCGGAGGGTGGCGCCGCCCAGCGCCTTCGGAAAAAACGGGGGGGGTGGGAGCTCGGCTGCGCGAGGGCGCGAGCTCCCGGTGAGGCGGAGAGGACGCGGGAGACCCCCGCGCGTTGTGGCCTCCCGCCGCCGCCGCCCGGGCTCGGCTCCTCCCGACAGCGCAGTCAGCAAGTTCCGAGGCGAGCGCGGGGCGGGGGGAGGGGCGGGCGCGGCGGCGGCGCGCGTGCTCGCTGCTTGCCTGGCGGAGGGGCGCGCGCCGCCGGCAGTCGGCGGGCGCGAGCTGCTCCCGCGCGTCCCCGCGCGCGCGCTCCGCGCCTCCCTTCACCCCGGGGGGGCGGGGGGGTGCGCGCGGCCAGGACAAAGAGCACGGCGGGGACCCAGCGGGCCGGCCCCTGCCGCCCTTGGTCGCGGAGCCCGTGCCTGGGAGGGCGGGGGCGCGGGCGCCGTCTCGCGGGGCTGCTGTGCCGCGGGGTGGCTTCCGGCCTGAGCCCGCCTCCAGAGCGAGGCTGCCCATTGCGCTACCCACCACGCAGGTTGGGCCAGGGCGCCGGATGCCTTCAGGGCGGGCTGACTGAGGTCATTCTCAGAGCTGGCCACATCCCCTCTGTCGGCGCAGGGGCCAGTTTGGACCCCGGGGCCCCAATGCCTGGGGAAGAGCCCTGGGCGCATGGTAGGGAGTTCCCCGCTGCTGTGGAAGATTAGCGACTAATAGGTGTCGTTGAGGAGGCCAGGCAGACAGAAAAATGCTGCCTCTTGCCCCTCATGTGAGCTAAAGGGGCAAGATGGGGTCTTGGGCATTGAAGAGGGTAAAAAGAGATTCGAGACTAGGCGACGAGCCTCTGCCTCTCTTTGGCCCTCGGCCTGCCAAAGGGGACTGTCCTTCAGATGCTTTGAAAACTTAAAATCCCAAACAATTTTTTAAATGTCCCGCTCAAGATATTTTAAAGTGAGGATGGGGAGATCAGAAGTTCAAACCTGAGAGATCACTGTGGGGCTGTTCTGAAGTGCATGCAAGGTGCCAGTTCTGGAAAGAGAAGCCCTGCGTGATACTTGGTCAGAATGTCCACACACAGAAATGCTTCAGGTGGGATAGTGAAGTTTCATTTAGTTCTGTCATTCTCTAGCAGTCTCCAGGTGGACTCTGCGGGTTTTGCCCCAGCACAAAGTAGCCAGAGTACAAAAACGTCAAATTTGCTGCCCAGACTTCCAACTGCTGAGAATTTGCTCCAGGGTTGGAGCCCCAAAGGAATTGTGGATTCCTCTCCCACAAGTGGCCAGTGGCCAGGGTGCTGGGAGAATGTGGAGTTCACAGAGGGAGTGAGAATGGCAGAGTCAGCAGATGAGCTAGAGTTCAATGGAAAAACAAAAAAACAAAGTGAGCCAACATATTTACTTATTTTTCCTTCAAAAAGAAAATTTTGCTAAAGGGTAGCTTACAGCTGAGGAATAAATTATGTTTCTGTAATTTTCCAAAGAGACAGTCATTCAGTGAACTTTATTGAGGTTGTTCTGCTAGGTACTGGACACACAAAAGTCACTCATTCAATGTACTGTGACTGAAGCCAGGTCTCCATTCTGTGCTAGGAGCTCCCAGTCCATCAGAAAAACAGTTCTCTAAAGTTCACCAGGTTGATAGAAGAAAGGATAGATAATCCAGTCACTATGAACATCGTGTCTCACGAAATGGTGAAGAAAGAGTATGGTGTGATTGACAAGCATTTTGATTTGCTTGGATCAAAGGAACCTTGTGAAAAGAGCTTGTTAGTGAAAATATAGACAGAAGGCCCCCCCTAACTTTTACACTGTGATGCGGAGCAAAAAGCCAGACAATTTGGAGTTTGGACTTTGCTTTGTTTGTAATGAGCTGCTGTGAAAGGAAAGCTTCATATAAAAATATATTCTTTTAGGAAATGTAGTATCACGGAAGTAGCCTGAAAGCCCAAAGGCCAATTGCTGATAGGATTTGGGTAGGGCCAGGAGATTGGGAGGTAAAGATATTTAGCTGTGTTTTGGTGGCATTTTCTATAGTAGAAACAATATTGAGCTGAAAAGCAAGGGAACCAGATTCTAATCTCGTTCTATCAAGTTTATGTAACTTCAGGGAAGTTACTTGTTCCAACTTAATTTTTCTCATACATAAAAGAAGATTATAGCAAAGGTTCTCAATCCTCTTGCTCAAAGATTCCATGATTCTTCCATGAGTTTGAAATCATGGGAGTTCCACTCAACATTCACTCAATGGAATACTTAGGAACTACCAAATGCTGGGAAAAATTGAAATGACATATGGGTGTTGCTATTCCCGAGTTCAGCAGGTAATGGGATGGCCAGAAATGTAGGCTAAAGAATGAGAAGTGCTTCTTTAAAGAGTGAACAGAATGAGTAGAGCATTATTAATTATCAATTAATAATTAGTGATGGAACTATTATTTCAGTGTGGGGTCATGGGGTCTGGGTCAAAAGAAGGAACAACAGAGCCAGAAGGATGAATAGGTGATAATATAGATAATGCCCTTGGCAAAGTATGTGGAAATAATAGGTATTTAATAGTACTTGCCATATTGTTAAAATCACCATAAAAAGAATGAATAGCTCTGTAAGGTTAAGGAGAGTAGTAGCCTGCCCTCCACAATATTAGGTGCCCTGTTACCTTTATTCACCAGACTAATGGGGTCATTCAAGTGATTCTTTCCAGCTCACAGCTCTTCTCCAAGATAACCCAGCTTTACCATCTTGACCAGAAGCAACTTGTAAGTTATAAATTGTTTCTAACATGTTTTTCCTCACAGGACACCCTGTTTTGTAATAATTACTCTCTTGTTTTTGCCATGTCTACCCTTGAAATTAGGGATCATATTTTAGAGGTAGGTGTGAGGGTGTTCAAATTTGACATAATGCAAATTATTCTATGTAGTATATAATATTTTCCACATGACCTCTCAAAATAGTATCACAAAGTGAACACAAACTACTACAAGAAGATTGTTTCTTCTCTGCCTCCTTATTTTTCTCTTGTTGGTGTGGGTCTCTGAGAGAGTTGGAAGTAAGAGGAAAGATACTAAATCCAATTTTAACAAATATTGCTACAATTACCTGCTCTCCCCATTTCCCCAAATGTTGTTATCAAAAGGGAACTGTCTTAAGAGCAGATAAAGACACCAGAATCCTTTAAACCTCCTTAGTTTGGGAAATGCTTTCTCCTGAGCCCTCTATGGGTCTCAGTGTTATATATGTACATAAGTATATATGTACATATATCCAAGAATTCTACAGGAATATATCATTTGATTTGCCAAAGAAGTTTCTGATTTGAGTGGTTATATAAGCTACAGTGAGGCTACAGATCTTTTTAATCACCCACCATGGCCAGCAGCATACCTCACACATACGGTAATGGATGTGGAATAAACGCATAAATTTGTTTTGTTGATTTCAGAGTGCTTTTGTTTCTTTCATTCAATAAGTTTTCTCATTATCCCTTCATCTTACCTCTTTTATTTTTTCAAGCTATTTTAGATGCTACCCAGTTACTTGTATCCTTTTGTTCCCTGGCTATAAAATTTTCTCTTTCTACCCCTGAAAACAGGATTGGCTTACTAGAAATTCATTTCTTGGTCCAGGCCAAGTTTAAGAAGCCATGTTTGCCATTGTTAGTTTCAGTCTCTGGACCCCTGGAGTCCAGTTCACTGCTTGACATCACTGTGTTCCTCCATTGTGTCATGTATGGAAAACCTGCTGTGTGCTAGACCCTGGGATGAACCATGGAAATGGAAAGGTGCTGAAGCCTCTGACTTTAAGGACTTCGGGGGACAAAACTCTGATCATTTCCTGCTTTTCTCCTCTGAGGTAACTCTGAGGGAGGCAAGCATCAAAAAGGACTCATGTCTTTATTCCAATAAGAGCTCATACACATTAAATGAAAACATAAGCACCTTATTAGGGTAAAAGGCATGACCAGAAAAATGTTAAATACCTTTATTTAACCATCGTAAAAATTATAACTTGATAGTTATCAAAAAGAAAAATTAAAATGAGATATCTATCAAAAAAAAAATTTTACTGATTATAATCACTGCTGGCAAATGGGTTTTTTAAAAACTCCCTTTGTCCATTTCCAGTGGCAGTGAAAACAGGTACAAGCCTTTTGAAAAGCAGTTTGGCAGTTGGTGTCAAGAGCCGTAAGTGTGTTCATACCCTTTAACCAAATTTCTCTATTTCAAAAACTGTATCTTAAGGAAACATTCAAAATGTGAAAAAAGTAACAAAAAAATAGGAACTGTCCAACTATAGGAAAATGATTCACTGATACAATGAAAGTGGCAGTTATTAAAATAATACATCTGAAGAGTTTGCAAAAATACACAAGTGGATTATAATAAAATGTTAATGAGGGCAGGATTTTTTTTTATTTTGTGAAGTCAGAGCCTGACTTCAATGCTTAGCAAGGTATCTGACACAAATTATCTGCTCAATAAATATTTGTTAAATGACTACGCAGCATATTTTTACAACTCAGCAAGGCAAAAATATCTGAAAGGAACACATTCTAAAAGGTTAATTTAACTATGCTTATATTTAGAGCAACTATGAATAAGCTTATTCTTTCTATATTCATTTCTTTTCTAATTTTCTTAATAAATTGGTACATCTTTTATAACAAGAAAAAGAAGGTATGACTAAATGCAACGGTGTACATTTGGTAAAAATAAATACTGTTTAACAGTTCTTTTAATTTATTTTACAAATTAAAAGATTATGAAAAGTCAAGCAGACTGTTCAGGATTTGTGAAAATTGTAAGGTTGGTGTAAAAAAAATAGGCAAGACCATTTTTAAAATCCTTAAAAATCCATGTGAGGGACTCTACATTAAAACAATAAGCTCGAGCTAAAGGACAGGTAAATCACTTAAACAGAAGTAACCCAAAATTAGGTGATTTAATATATAACAAAGGAGACTACCTAAAACACAGAAAATATAGGAATATTCAGTTAATTATATTGAGGTAATTAGTTACCAATATGGAAAAAGATCACACTTACAACCACGCCTTGTATCATACAATTACATAAATAATTACAGATGAATTCAAGAGTTAAGATTTTTAAGTCACTTTTTAGAAATATTAGAATAATTCCAGTACTTAAAGTAGACAGAGAGAAATTGTGATACGCTATACTAAAACCAACAGAATAAAAAATCACAGAAGAAAATATATATTTGACCCAGTACAAAATTGAATTTTAAGTATGCTTCCTGAAACACATACACCTACGTGCACCAACTTCAAACAACAAATGAGACAAAAGAGTTTGTACTATGAAAAAGGACTAATGCATATCACATATTATTCTGTATAAACTTATAAAAATATCTAATCATCATAGACAGTTAAAGGACATGTTCGAAATTTGAGGTTACTAAACTGTACACTGTTGCCTTAGGAAATCTAAAAAAATGTATATAAAAATGATGTACTGCATTCTTGTCCACAAAATTTTCAAATCTAAAAACTGTGATCCCAAATACCTGTGAGAATATTATGAGGAGGGCACTTTTCTATATTGCTGGTGGCATTGTAAATTGCTATAAGCTTTTTTTGGAAAGCAATTTAGCAATGTGTTTCAAGAATCATAAAAATGTCCATACCCTTTAACCTACTAATTCCACTTCTGGGAATCTATTTGAAGGAAATAATCCAAAATATTAAAAACTGCCATATGCCTGACAATGTTTATCCCAGTGTAATTTATACTATATAAAAGTAGAAACCACTCAAACTCTCCAAATAAGGGCTATGCTTTAGTAAATATATGGTCTATTCACTCAGTGGGATATACATGAATATAAAATGGTGAGTTTGATAGCCATCATTTTTACCATCAATTCCACCTCATGGTTTAAATCCTTTTCCAGGCTATCAGCTTATGTTTGCTTAGTTAATAAGACTAAGAAGAGATGTGCATCATCACTTTAACTGATATTTTTAGTTAATATTATGTCTTTTCAATTTTTCTGAGGTGCTTTAGTATCTCATATGTGAATCAGGTTAAGTGTATTTTCTCTGCTTCAGAAAACCAGTTGTATGCACAATATGATTGGAAAATGTATAAAAAAGATTTGGAAGAAATGTGCGACCACTCATTTTGGGTTAAGAGCCTGCTTACCTGTGATTCTGGCCACCTTTTCTATATCACATGAGTGGTTATCTCATTGGAAGAGATTCAGTAAGAAATAATATTCTTTAATTTGGGACTTCAAAGGAAGTAGTTTAATTTGGCATGATAAACAACTTTACACTTTAATAGAATGTCTTTATAAGTAAAGGAGTAAAACAACATTTTTAAACAGGGATATGAAGTTTTTGAGAGATTATGCTTTAGGTTTTTTTTAGGTCCAAATTCTAGATGTTTATCACAATTTATAAAAGATCTCAAAGGTATGCATGGCAAAATGTCAAAGTGCATGATTTTAACTTCTCTGGATTGATTATAATATCCTAAAATAACTGAGATTAAGTAAACATCACAGAGTGATGTGAGTGGGTTAAAAGCATGGTAAATAATTTGCTATAACAATATACACTCAGTGTGTGGTGGGGGTAAGCAGCATATTCAACTTGGATTCATAAAGTAATGACTACTTAGTACCACTATGAATATTCCAAGAAAAGGACATTGAAATACTAGACTTCTTTGACCAAGAAATTAAGACTCAGAGACACTAAATGACTTGCCTAAAGTCTTAAAAGTAGCTCTTGACAGAACTGAAGACAGAACCTTGGAATTATTTTCCTATTACACTATACTGTCATATCCACCAGGGTATATAGTTCAGTTTCCCAAACTCTCGTAGAAATGTCAAAAAGATGTTATCAGAAAGTTTTTTTCTCAGAATGTAACAATTTTTTCTCACTCTTGTTCATAACCATGAGAAAGATCTTCTCTAATACAATAATATAAATGTGATAATGTTGTTATAATCACTCATAATACTTGTACACTATATATAATACTTATCACAGTTTGTAAGTAAATATTTGTGTGATTACTTCTTTAATATTTTTCTCCCCCTACTAGAATGAGGGCAGGGACCATATCTGTTTTTGTGTGTGCCTAATATAGCACCTAGCATATAATATATAGTAAATAATTTCTGAATGAATGGATGGTCGAGTTACCTTCACATTCAAAGTCAATTGAAGAGAATGTTATAGAAGAATAAAAACAACAAAAAACATGATTTTTTTTTACATTCCCTAGTATATTTATAGATCTGATTTTTATGAAAAGTAGCACAGGCCAAGCATACAGGAGTCCAAAAGTATTCAGAGAAATTAAAGGACAATAGGTTACTTAAAGGACGATAAGTTAAAGGATATAAATTAAGAGTGTTTGGTAGATGCCACTAACCTCTAAAATACATGTCAAGGGGGAAGCTGGGATGGCTCAGTGGGTTAAGCATTCACTTTTTAAGCAGCCCCAGGAACCGAGGATCAAATCCCGGCCCCCAACCCGTGTGGACCCATATGCTGAACTAGGGAGTGCCCCCAGTTCGGTTCTCACCAAGGTAAGACCCCAGCCCAGTTCCTGCCCTGTGCAGCCCCGTGCCCACCTGTGGAATGAAACTATGTGGAAAAAACGAAAATGTGCAACTATGGAGACTGCTCTGGGCCCTCCTCCTTCTCTCTGTCTCTATATATCTCTCTTTCTCTCTCTCTCTCTCTGTCAAAAACAATAAAAATAAATCTTTAAAATACATGTCAAAAGAACAATGACCACACTTTCTCACCAACCTACTTATAGAAACAACCATGGGCAGAGAATAAATATTGTCTTTTATTTTTTTCTAAAATACAGTAGGGCAGCAAAATTTTTCTAACCTGCTTTATTACGTGTCTACCTAGAAAAGATCAAGTTATATGTTCTATAAAGCTAACTGCCAGCAATTAAGATTAAAACCAATCAAGCTCAGTCAATCTCAGACTCATTAGGCAGAGGTATTTAAAGGGAATAATAGAAAAATAAAACACACATATTTAGTCAGACTTTCTGCAGCTCATAATCATAACATTGTGGTCAGTAACCCAGAAACTTTGCATCTTGGGTTCTAGTTCTGATAGCACTGCTTCAGTCTTGTAAGATACCAGTTTCCTCAGCAGCAAAAGGAAAGAGTCGAGGTTTTTTTCAATTCTGGAATCCCTATGATTTATTCTATTGTATAACTAAGTGCTTATTGAACAAATGGAATTAACTAACATGGCTGGTAGTGCTTTTTAAAACATTCACATTGCTTAATGGCAAGACTTATGCCAACAATGATTTAAGGCTATATGTATCTACACAAGTTGATTATCTGTTAAAATTCAATTTGGTTTATAAAAATGTGAATATTTTTCTTACATAAAGGCTACCATAACCAGCTACCCCACGCAACCCTTGGTTATTTTGGTTTTATATGTATGTATGAATGTGTGTGTGTGTGTGTGTGTGTGTGCATGTGTGTGTGTGTGTGTGTATCCAAAACAGCTGTCAGTTTAAGCAGGGAAAAAATATACCAGTAGTTCTAGTTGTCTGTAATTTTGTTAAGAAAATAATCTGTGTCATTTTTAATAAGTTTGTTTATATCAGGTGAGATATCTATGTCCTGGTCAGATTAATTCGAAACTTAATATTTTTTCTTGTCCCTGGGGAAAAAAAAATTTTAAGTCCATAACTTACATATAACCATTTTAGCAGCACACTAAAACTTTGCCTCTACAATAATGAACTTAGGAAATACAATTATTTACATATCTGAGACTTTATTTACTCATCTAACAAATGTAACAAGTACCTTTTAGAAGACAAAGAACAGGGAACGAAGATACATGCCAAACAAGATATGAAACCATCTCTTCTCTAACAGGTTTATAATCTAGCAGAATGGTATAAGAGAGAGAGTTTCAAGGTCCAAGAATAGGAGTTTCCTGACTAAAAATCAATGGCAGAATTTCATTCACTATTCTTCATGCAATAAGCAGCCCCTTAGACTTACGACTTTACTGCCTTCAAATGCTGCCTTAGAAGAGAAGCCAGAGGATATAAAAGAGGGATTTATATGCTTATTGAACAAACAGACATTGAGTACCTATTCAATAAATGAGAAAACTGTCAATTTTTGAATGTAGATGACATATCATTTAACATACACACACATTGGGAGTAGGCTCTGAAGAAGTAAGTGCTGATTTAGATGAAAAAGTTCTGTCTTTAACCATAATTCTATGGTTAAAAAAGTAGTTGGATTTTTATTTTTGCATTGCAGCAGATTACGCCCCCCCCTACACACACACCACCACCACCACCACCCCCCCACCCTCTGCATGCCCCTTTTTTTGAGTAGAATAGAGTTCAGAGTTCAACCTTCCAGCTAGGATATTTCGGATACTGGTTTCTTTTACTAACTCCTTGCTATCAAAGCTGTATCCCCAGTGCCTAGCATTCTGTTGGAGCTTAAAGCAAACTCCTCTATAACATTTATTGTCTTTCATGCTGTACTTAATATATGTTGACTCATTTAATACTCTCAATAGCCCCAACGAGGCAGGTACTCTTAGTATATTACTGTTACAGATGAGAAAACTGAGGCACAGAGATGAAGCAATTTGCTCAAGGTTACAAGACTAGTAGATGACAGACTCTGGCCAGGAAACCAATGCTCTTGACTGCTGTGCTATGCTACTTCTAAATAAACATTAGTAAGTGGCATTCCAAGTGAGAATATGGAAGGGAGAAGAAGGAACTAATAGCATTGTTGGCACCATAATCAGAAGGGATAAAATTGGGAACTCTGGGACAGTCTGGAGATGTTGGCAGCAAGTGAAAAATGGGGAATCTCTGAGTTTTAGGCATTCCAAAGGTATTACTTTTGGACAATCTTAGGATGGTGGGGTTAATAGATTGTCCAATAAAAAAGAGATATGTAAGGAAACTCCTGTAAAATTCAGAAATGATTTCTTGTCCTTCTGGGCAATTTTTCTTCTGTCAAGTTCTCTCTAGTTCACTTTCTTCCTTTATGCTATTCTCTTCCTTTGTCCCTCTCCTCTACTATCCTTTTTAGCCTGTTATAATGTTGACCTACATTTTAAATTATTGTATTTATTAAATCAAATGTATATATTCTCTCTCTCTCTCTCTCTCTCTCTCTCTCTCTCTCTCTCTCTCTCTCTCTCTCTCTCTCTCTCTCCCTCTGCACTTCCATTAAAAAGAAAATAACCTGTTATTTAAAACTTGTTCCTTATTAATGTGGTACATGAAGGTTGGTGACTCTTAATAGAAGGAAAATCTTCCAAGGTGGACCAACCCCTAAAAAGTAAGAGACTATGAAAATAAATCTTGTTACTCCATCACTTTAATATTAGAAGAGATGACCAAATCTTTTTTTTTTTTTAAGATTTATTTTATTGTTTTTGACAGAGACAGAGCGAGACAGAGAGAAGGGAGAGGGCCCAGAACAGTCTCCACAGTTGTACCTCATCAGTTTTTGACATGGTTTCTTTCCACACAGGTGGGTGTAGGGCAGCACAGGGTGGGAACCAGGCTAGGGGGCCTCCCGCATGGGAGCTCACCCCACTTCAGCATATGAGTCCACACAGCCAGAATTTGATCCTCAGTCCCCGGGGCTGCAAAGTAAGTGCTTAACCCACTGAGTCATCCCAGTTTCCAACCAAACCTTAAACACAAATCATTTCATGCTGAAATTAAATATTTGCTTTTAAATTTTAAAAATATTTCCAAATTTAGATTTAAGAACATTTTAACATTGATTGGAGTCTTCACTTTATACTAAGAGCAAGAGTTCATTCATGCCTAATGTTGGCAAAGGGATAGTCTATAAAATGCTAAAATTCAGGAGTTTCTGAAAAGAACTCTAAAATACCGATAAGTTATATTTGTGCACCTAACATGTGAGTATATAAAAATAATAGTCATTTATAGGAGTTGTCTAGAGAAAATTCTTTATACCATCAGGCAATCTGTGCCTAATCTGGTACAGTGTATGAATCAAGGACTTAATATGAGTATATTTAGTCTATTTAGTAAAATGATGCAAATATATATACATATGTGTGTGTGTGTGTACTTGAAGCTAGTCAATTTGCTACAAGCACTTGTTTGTTATAGACTGAAAACAAGGATCACCACTGCAGCATTTACAACAGCAAGACTTGATAAACCACATAACTTAGATGCTGTAAATACAAAGGAAGGGACTGACATCAGGAGCAAATGTGTGGGCTCTAGATTGCCCAAGCTAAGTCACTGCAATGTGTTTTAGTGTGGTATGTGTGATGGACAATCCCAGTGAAAGGGATCCCATTTTAAAGAGATTGATTTGGGGTGAGGGAAGGTGATGTGATATTCATCTGTGTACAGCTTCTTAAAACTGATTTACTGCAGTGGCTTGTGGAAGTAACAGATGTTTATTTGAATGAATATTCATTGGCTTACATCAAGTCCCAGTAGATGACACTTTCCTCTTAAAAGGTCATATATTCCTCTTACAGAGTGTTTGCTATTGCGGTTGCCAATTGTCCATTTAGAAGACATAACACTAAGGAGCTATGTAAAGTGGAGTATTGATGTATAATGATGTAGAGTCTGAACCAGAGGTAATATGCTAATTAGAAACAGCAGTAATATCAGATATAAATATCATAGTGACTAAGATCCTTCTTGACAGCATCATGATAGCTTCTCATTGACCAATCATGAATTTTCTTTTAAATTACTTTATTAGTACACTGCTTGTGTTGTAAAAACATTTATTTAAGAAAGAACATTACCAAGAACTGAGGTGACTTCAAATCACCATAGAAACCAAATAAAGAACTTTATTGTGAAGAAGCTCTAAAAAAGTTAAATAATTTTGTATGAATAGAAATTATTATTTGGAGCCTAGCTGCATCCCTACCACCTGATATACAAAATCTTGCTTTCTTCTGTGTGTGTTTTTAGAGAAAACAGCAAGAGCAGAACTGCAGATAACCTGTTACAATTGTTTATTTCATAAATTCATGCATTGGGCCAGTTTATCGTAACTAAAGTTACTTTGGCTCTGCAAAAGATTATTTTGGCAGAAGTTTTATTACTGTGTCAAATTGTCTTTTAAGAAATTTGGCCAGGATTACTGCCCAAGATAGTAAGTTATAAATTTTAAAACTTATTACTATATACTCCCACTCCCCTCCCCTAAGACAGTGGTACTGTTGAATTTTCTTGTGCTATAATCCAAATACAAATTTGTTACAGAATTCCAGAAATGAATAAGAAAATTATAGAAGCAGAATTACAATAAGGTAATGATGTGGTTATATTTCTTGATCCATGAAATGTCTTGAGTATTTAGCACCATAACTACGTCTCCATTACTTGACGTCTTAGGTACAGATATAACATATATACATGGAAATCAGTAGCTGTTTCAAAGTATCACTGTTAAACCATTAGGATTATCCTTCTTTCTCAAACTCACAAATGTGTTTTTTATTATCTAGCACTTTATACTAGTGGTTCTCAGCTTGAGCTGCACATTTGAATCATCTGGTGATGATTGCAGAGCTGTTAAAAATCTTGATGCACAGGCCACACTCCTGATTAATTAAATCATAAGCTCTAGGGGGTGAGACCCACACAATGATGATTTTTAAAATCTCCCTGAGGTGATTTCAATATAGACAGTCAAGGTCAAGAACTACTTAGTGATAAGAATGCTGAGTATCAGTAAAGAGGAGAAATGATAAGAATATCTATTTACTAAGTTAAAGAATAAATGTCAGTGAGCAAATTGCTATAGAACAATGTATGTAGAAAGAGATTACTGGGCTATATTTTTCCCGAGTTCTTTGAAAATCATAATTTCAGTTCTATTATACAAGAGGATAAATTTCCAGATTATAGAAATGTTTACCTACTTATTAAGATTGAAATACACTGATATAAGTTGCCCCTATATTTCAATATACAGTGTGCAAAAAAAATGTACACACATTTTAAGGAAGGAAAAACTGTATTAAAACTGTAATACTCAATATATTCTGATAACAAAAGATGAATACAAGTCATGTTTGACTTCTGCAATTACAAGAGGTGCTCAAAGTGGTTACCATCAGCGTCCAGACACTTCTGATTACAGCAAACTATTGCTTGAGAAACATTGACCAAAGTGTTCACTTGTATCACTGCGCATGCCATTTCAATTTACCTTGCATCTCACATTTATCATAAAGGCGTTCAATTGTTAGGTGTGATGGAGGTTCTGTTGCACACTCACACTTCCATTGTTGTACTTCCACAATGTTCTAGAATTTCAAATGCCACCTCAAAATGGTCTTGTGCTCCTACAATGACAACTGGGCTTCTGCCATTTTCTTTGACTGTCCTGCCTGTCACATGGTGACTCTAGCATTCATTTGGTTAACAACATCTTTTGAGCAAATGTCATATTGCACATTGCTACTATAATTCAATTCAATTTCAAAAATACATAAATAATGTTTAAATGTGCATACATTTTTATGGCACCCCTGGTATAATAATTATTTTTTAATTTGTGAAGTTTCTTTACAGAGAAGTAGTTTTGAATAGATACTTAGCAAAATAATTATTAATTATTATATAAAACTATGAAATATACATATTATTGCATAGGCATGATGCAGAATGAATAATTTTCAAATGGTATTTGGGGGTAGCAGGGATGTCCTTGGGAAGTGGATTTTAGCCATTCTCAGTTTAGGGAAAGAAATGATAAATCTATATTTTGTGCTATTACTCCCTGAAATGTGTTCATTTTCACAAATAGTTTTTCTGAGTAATAAGCATTATCCAGTAAGAAAAATAAATTACAATAAAGGCAAAATTTTCCCCCAACTTTAATGTAATTTCAGAATCCACCATGCTTATTCACTCACTGAGGTAAGCCCATTCTGTGACCAGATGGGCAATGTGCAATGTGTACCTCAGCAAAGCCGAAATCACCTCCCATCTCAAATCATCTCAGTTATTGCTGAAGAGTGGAAATAAAGAACATTAAATCATTGTATTCTAGGAGTCTCCCAATTCTCTACATATTGCATTTCATTGATTCTAACATACACATTTTAACATTTCTGAAATAAACATGTACCTTCTGATCAATAGTGTGTTAAATCACTCTCAGCCAGGCAGCAGTTCTGATGTAGTTGGCATTGCCTGTGACTCCATGAACTTGGCCATAGATTTTCATATTATTATGATGCATAATTAAGACCTAAGGCCAAGTAAGTCTTTAAAAGTTATTTAAATAACTGTATACTGAAAACTAAGTCATACAAAATAGTGTCATATTTGACTTAGCAGTGATTTTTCTTCCTTAATGGCACAAAAAATAATAATGCACCTTATAATCTAACCTTTAATTTTATGTAAAAGGTTGTGTAATAGTTTACAATGGTGTTTGCAAAGCAGTTTGACAATCTGCTTCAAAAACTTTTACAACGTGGGGAGGCTGGGATAGCTCAGCAGGTTGAGAGCTTGCCTTGCAACTGCAAGGCCCGGGATGAAATCCCAGCCCCAGCCCATATGCTGAACTACGGCATGCAAGTGGTAACAACCTGGATGGCACTGCAGTAAAGGTTCTCCCCTCCCATGGGGGAAGCCCCTAGTTTATTTCCATCCCCACGCAGACCCACATCCACGTGTGTGGAATGACACTATGTCACAACTAATGTACAAATGTGGAGAGTGCTCTGGGCCCTCCCTCCTTCTCTCTCTCTCTCTCTTTCTCACCTTCTCTCAAACAATAAAAATAAATTAAGAAAAAAAAAAAAAACTTCTACAATGTAGATATAGTCCAACGCTCATAATTCACTCTAAGGAAATAATCAAAATTAAACCACCATAATTTTTCTGTCTCAGTTGCTGTTTAGTCTAAATTTATTAATGTGGTAGGCAGAACAGTGCCCACCCACCGCCCACCCCCATATAGGTGTCTGTACCCGTCGCTAGAACCTATGAATATGTAAGGTTACATGGCAAAGGGAAATTACGGTAAGGTTGCTGATGAATTGAACTACTTAATCGGATGACTTTAAAATAGGGAGATTATCCTGGATTATCCAGGTTAGTAACAAGGATCATTAAAAGTGAGAGATTGAGGCAGGAGAAGAGTCATAGGAAACAAAGTAAAGCAAGAAGTTGCAGTAATGTGTGGTATGAAAGGCACTCAATCTGCTGTTAGTGACTTTGAAGATGGAGGAAAGAGCTACAAACCAGGGCTTCAAATGCCGGAGGCCTCTAGAGGTAAGAAGACAAAGGAAAAAAGCAAGGAGGCGCTTTCTCCCCCAGGCCCTGAAGAAGGGAATGGGACCTTTCCAACACCTCAGGAGAGTGAGACCCAGGTCAGATTTCTAATTTACAGAATAGCAAGAAAATACATTTTTGTTGTTAAGTCACTAAATTTGTGGTAATTTGTCATATCAATAGTAACTAACATAGTTGATAAGGTAGAAAATTTTTTATGATTGTCCATGTTAGGTAAGTCATTACTAGATTTGTGAATTTAATAGACCAGTAAAATTTCCAAAATATGTTAGAGCAGTACCAGCTTTTAATTTTGCGGCCTTATTCTAAATTATAACATCAGTATATGATAATCTAGTTTTACAAAGGGATAATAATATAAATGTATGATCAAATATTTAAATAAATTTAATTGAGATAAAACTTATTACATTGTCTTTATTTTTCTCATTTCAACCAAAGGACAATAAAAATATTCGATACAGCACTACTCTATGATCAAGCCTTTGGAACCTCTGTATTAGCTGCATTTTGTTGACATTAGTGTACAGATTTTAGAATTCCCTAAAAAGGTGGAGCTTGGGATAAAAGTACAAAAAATGTCCTCAGATCATGCATTCTTAGTTCAGAATTCTGAGAGGTTTGGTATTAGACATCTTATGATTACCTTTGCTGTGGTTTGGTTTCTTTTTTTTATTCCTTCCCCTTCTTTTTTTTGCCATTTATTCAGAACACATTGTATTAGTTTCCTATGGCTGCTGAATTGGGGTCTGCTTCCCATGTGGGAGGCCCCCATCCTGGTTCCTGCCCTGTGCTGCCCCTGCCCACCTGTGTGGAATGAAACCGTGTTGAAAACTGATGACGTACAACTATGGAGACTGCTCTGGGCCCTCCCCCTTCTCTCTGTCTCTCTCTGTCTCTGTCAAAAACAATAAAATCTTAAAAAAAAACATTTATTCTTTTATAGTATACAGTTTCACTGGGCTGAATACAGGGTGTTGGCGGGACCGCACTCCTCCCTGAGTCTCTAGGACAAGGAGAATCTGTCTCCTCACCTTTTCAGCCTTCTAGAGCTCCACTCCTTGGCTCATGACCCCTTCCTCCTTCTTCAAACCCTGCAGTTTGACATCTTCAAATCTCTCTCTCTCTCTCTCTCTATTGAAGTGGTCACCTGGCTTTCTTTTGTGTCAAATCTCCCTCTGCCCACTCTTATAAGAATATTTGTGATTCTATTTAGCACCCACCCAGATGTCCATGATAATCCTTCCATCTCAAGATTCTTAATCACCTCTCCAAAGTACCTTCTGCCAAATTAACAACATTCACAGGTTCCAGGGATCAGAAATTGGGTATATTTGGGGGCCATTATTCAGCCCACCATATATGCTTAATTTCTACACATTATTACACAACCATTATATTTTGTTTTAAGTAGGAAAATTTTCTTTGTAAGAATCTATAAAGTTGCCTGTTCACGTTGTAACATATTTGAGGATGTCTAAATCCTCAAAAACCATGACTACCAAAGAAAAGAGGTCCACAACACAATTTAGCAGTTTTGACTAATATAACAACCTATTTCTCATGTATAATATCCTACACTGAAAGTCCTCTCCTAAGTAGAAAAGCATACGCTACATGTGAATATTCCACATTCATTTTGGAACATTCTCTGAAACACCTGGTGCAAAAATGACACTCAGACTTCTAGTGTAGAGCAGAGTCTACTGAGCATCTCTCAACAGATGCTCTGCCACCCGCCCCCCACCCACCTCCCTGGCAAACTGGCAGCATATCCTGAGATCGTCAGGTGCTCAGGCATATAAAATTATAATTTAAGACAATTCTGAGGGCCTCTTCTTCCCGTCCACTGAATTGCTGTCAGACAACTGGAAGGTCGCTTGTCCTACTGGGAAAATAACACAAAACAAGTTTGCAAACCCAATCCTGTTCCACCATTGCTGCTGGGGTTCAGTAACAGTATCTGAGTGACTCTGACCCACGCAATGCCCAACTAACCACCAAGGAAGAACATGGGTATAGGGAAGATTTATCTCTGTGTCAGTTTGTAATAAAATAAATCTCTCTGGTACACATGGAAAAGGAGAGAAACTCTTAATCAGCAGCATCAGCTCAGTTCTAGGTGTTACAGGATTCCACAGTGACCTCAGGCGGGGCTGCCAAGGGAGATGGAGTGGACAGAAGAGATCCAGCTCACAGCCACTCATCCTAGGTTTATCCGGAGCAACCTACTTTCATCTGTTTTACTTATTGGGGTTCTATGTGAGTTTTTATTTTTAAGAACAATTCAACTACTTTTCTGAAAGCACAAAGCAATTCTAAAGGGACATTGTCTTAGTCTAGTCCATCTGCTATAACAACAGTAACCACAGACCAGGTGACAGAAGCAACAGAAGTCTATTTCTTACTGCTCTGGGAGCTGGGAAGTACAAGGTCAAGGTGCCAGCAGTGGGTGTCTGGTGAGAGCCAGCTTCCGGGTTCTTAATGGGTGTCATCTCTCTGTGTCCTCATATAGAGGGAGGGCAAGGGAGTTTTCTTGGGGTCTCTTTTATAAAGGCACTAATCCCATTCATGAGGGCTTCACTTTCATGACCTAATCACCCCCAAAAGGCTCTACTTCTTATTACAATTACACTGGTGATCAGGATTTCAACCTTTGGATTTTAAAATATGTATGAAAATATGTATGAAAATAACTGGTTTTAAAAATGGCAAAGGATCTGACTAGACATAGACAAGTCTCAAAAGAAGACATACAAATAGCAATGGGCACATGAAAAGATGCGCAATATCACTAATCATCAGGGAAATGCAAATTAAAACCACAGTGAGATATCACTTCATACCTGTTAGGATGGCTACTATGAAAAAGACAAAAGTGTTAGTGAAGGCACAGAGAAAAGGAAACAATTTACCCTGTTGATGGGAATGTAAATTGGTACAGCCATACGGAAACACGTATGGCGGTTCCTCAAAAAAAATCCAAATTACAACTGCCATATGATCCAGCAATCCCACTCTGGGTATATAACTAAAGGAAATGAAATGTGGATCTTGAAGAGATTATGTGCACTCCCATGCTTATTGCAGGATTATTCAGAATAGCCAAGGTATGGAAACAACCTAAATGCCTGTTGATGGATAAATAGATTTAAAAAATGAAAATGAGATATACTCATATATGCATGACACACATACAAATATACTGGAATATTATCCAGCCTTAAAAAAAAAGAAAATCCTTTCATTTGTGACAACCTGAGAGATATTATGCTAAGTGAAATAAGAAAGACACAGAAAGACAAACATAGCATGATGTTACTTATATGTGGAAGCTAAAATGGTCTGATTCATAGAAGGAGATAGTAGAATGGTGGTTTCTAGGGGGCACAGGAAAGGGGAAAATGGGGAGGTTATTTGGTTAAAGGGTACAAAGTAGCAATTGTGCAAGATGAATAGGTTCTGAAGAATGGTGACTATATTAACAATACTGTTGTATGCTTGAAATTTGCTAAGAGGGTAGATCTTAAGCATTCTCACTACAAAAGAAAGAAGGAAAAGAGAGAGAGAAGGAAATGGTAAGTATGATGGAGGATATGGTAACTACTGTATCTTGATTTTGGTGATTGTTTCATAATGTGTAAGTATGTCAAAATATCAAGTTGTACACTTAAATAGATACAATTTCTATTTGTCAATTATAGCTTTATAAAGTCAAAAAATAAAATATGTATGAAAAAGTGAAAGGCTGGAAGTAGCCAAGACAATTTTGAAGATAAAGTTGGGAAGATGTGCTCTTCTTCCAAGCATCAAGATAAAAGATACATTAAAACAATGTGGTATCATTAGAGAGTTAGACAAATAGGCCAGTTAGACATAAATAGAGCAAAGTATGAACAAGCTAGCAGTTCATATCAGTGGGAAGAAAACAGACTTTAATAAATAGATTCAGATCCTTTTCAATAAACAGGCCTAGGTCCTAAGAACAGCTAAACAAACTCCTGTATTGCATGGTAGCAGTTCCCAACTTTGGTATTTCATATGTGAAAAACTGGATTTCCCCTCATCTTATGCACAAAATTAAGCTGGTGACAAAGGGTTGGGGGAGGGGATTAAAAAACTATGTGAAAAGCAAAACTTTAAAGTTTTTTGAAGAATAAACTAATAACCCATGTCTAAATCATAGCAGAAATTTCCAATCCTATTTAAAAGCAATTTTATGTTATTAGCTTCCTTTTCTTCACTCATATTTAATAGTAGAACTAGAACTATAATGGGAAAAGCACATATCCATTATTTGGTGTATTCTTTCCTAAATCGTGGGTTTCTAAATTGAGCACAGTTTGATATATGTACATTATCAGTGCTAAATTTTCTATCCTTTTTAGTGGCAGTCTATTTTTAATTATCTAAAGCCTTGGGACCCTTAGGGAAAGAGTGGTGTGATGGTCAGAGAGGAATTCTGAAGTTGAATACTGAAAGTAAGGATTTGAACACTTGACCCCGACTCAAGTTAGCATCCTGGTTGCTATTACCTGGCAATCAACAATATCAGGTTTTACAAAAAATGAGGAACTTTTATTTCAGGTAATTAAGTAGGATATGGTAAACTACTTGGGGGTATTCAAAACAGTAGTGATAAAACACTTAATCTAGTTGGAGGGATAGGCCAAATCTATAACAAGATTGCAATACAAAGTATATGATAGCAACAAATAGTATTGCAATTAGGTACCTCACTGTCTTTTTTCCATTTATTTTACTTCACCTTGTCCCAAAATTATTTAAAATAGCTTACAGAATATGATATTAATAATAATTACATAAATCTTCAGAAAAAGAAAGGGGGTTTCCATGAATGGGTTTTAAAAAGAACTAATATATATTAGGGAAGCCGGGATGGCTCAGTGGGTTAAGTGCTCACTTTGCAGCGCCAGGGGCTGAGGATCGAATCCCGGCCCTGGCCTGTGGGGAACCATATGCTGAACTGGGGAGTTCCCCCAGTTCAGATCTCTCTCTGTCTCTGTATCTCTCTCTCTGTCTAAAAAATAAATAAATAGATAAATAAATAAATAAATAAAACTTAAAAAAAAAAGAACTAATATAGATAAGTATAGAAGAGTGGAGAGCATTTTAGTCAGAAAATAAGGAAAACAAGAAAGGTGATATGATAGTTCTCATATGTATCTGGGGATAATATTCAGTTTACTTCAAATGAAAATGGTTTAAAGCTCATATTAGTTCTATAAAGCTGCTGTAACAAAGTATCACAAACTGATTGGCTTAAATAACAGAAATTTATGACCTCACGGGGAGCCCAGAAGTCTGAGGTCAAGGTGTTGGCAGGTCCATGGTCCTGCTGAAGGTGCTAGCAAAAGGTTTGTTGCAGGTCTCTCCCCTAGCTTCTGGTAGTTCTGTGGCTTGTGGCAGCATGTCCACTCTTCACATGACATTTTCCCTGTTTGCATATATGTCTGTGTCCAGATTTCCCTTTTTAAAAAAATAAGGCCACCAGTTGTATTGGATTAGCAGCCTGCCCTATTCCAGAATGACCTCATCTTAACTATTACATCTGTAATGATCCTATTTCCAAGGAAAATCACATTCTGAGGGTAAATACTTCAACAAACAAATTTTGGTGGGCCACGATTCCACCCCTACCAAAGTGGTGCTATTAAGTGATTTTTTTTTTTTCTCCCTATTTTCTTTGTGTGAGAAAACAGATGAGCTCCACTGGATCTTTTAGAATGATGTATCTATTTGTAGTGGGCAAGAGTAATTGAAGGAGCTATGACCTGGAGGCAGAGAGGCTAATTTTAGACTGTTTACGGCTACAATCCAGTACATTGCCTACAGGGCTCGCATGATCTGTCCATCCTACCTTGAAGGCCTCAAGGCAAACCACTCTCTAGTTCTCTTTGTCCTCCATAGGACAGGCTTTACCCTGGGCTGAGAGGCCTCCTATATTATAAACGCCCCAGGTCCTTTCCTCTTCAGTGTCTTTGAACACATTGTTCTTTAAGCCTAGGTCATTCTCTCCCTGCTTCATTTTAGTTAGTGCTACCACTTCAGGGCTCAAGGCAAATGGCACTTCCTCAAGAAATCTTCACTTGAGCTCTCCAACTACATCTGTCTCTCCAGGTACTTACACTTATGATCTGAGTCCTTGTTCTTTGAAGCATTACCACAATTGTAGTTTTATGATTAATTGTTGAATTTGTTTTTTACTGCCTGCTCTGCTAGACCTTAAATTCCATGAGGGGGAAAAAAAAAATTCCATGAGGGTAGGAATAGCATCTGTCCCTACATCATTGCTATAGTTTAAATGTCTTGTGAAGAGTAGATGCTCTCAGATTTGTAGCATGAATGAGGTAATAAAAACAACTGTGCTAGGGTGGGAGCTTTGGGAATGGAAAGCAAAAACAGTATAGGTTCAGGAATGTTTATGATCTGGTAAATGCATATGACAGGCAAAGAAGGGGAAGTCAAAAATAGCACAAAGGTTTTAAGTGTGAGGGAGGGACAGTACCACTGTTAGAAATTAGACTAGGGGAAGCTGGGATGGCTCCATGGGTTAAGCACTTGCTTTGCAGCCCTGGGGTCTGAGGATCTAATCCCAGGCCCGGCCCACGCAGACCCATATGCTGAACTGAAGTATGGTCCTCAGTTTGGTTCTCGCTGGGGTGTGCCTCCCATGCAGGAGGCCCCCAGCCCCATTCTTGCCCTGCATGGCCCCCTTACCCCCTTGTGAGGAATGAAACTATGTTGAAAACTGATGAAGTACAACTATGGAGATTGCTCTGGGCACTCCTCCTTTTCTCTGTCTCTCTCTCTGTCTCTCTGTCTCTCTGTCTCTCTCTGTCAAACACAATAAAATAAATCTTAAAAAAAAAAAATTAGACTAGCAGGAATTAGGTTTGGAGTCCCACTTTTGGCACTTTTAATGTAAGATGGATGATCAGACACTTAAGTAGAACCAGCTACCATTTAGTTAAAGAAAGGAAAGTAGACAGATATTTGAGGTTGATGGATGAGGCTCATACTGCTTCTGAGAAAATTATAACAATTTTTTTTTTAAATCTTTTGCACATGATTTTTTAAAAAATATTTATTTATTTATTTATTTGACACAGAGAGAGAGAGAGAGAGATACAGAGACAGGGAGAGAACTTAACTGGGGGAACCCCCCAGTTCAGCACATGGGTCCGCACGGGCCAGGGCCAAGGCCAGGACTCGATCCTCAGTCCCCGGGGCTGCAAAGTGAGCGCTTAACCCACTGAGCCATCCCGGCTTCCCCAACAATTATTTTTGAGGGACAGAATGCAGATCTTATTTGATCTGCATTTCTAATACTATATTTTTACAGCTATTTTTTAATGTATTTTTACTATTAAAATATTCATATTTAATGCATATCTTTTGGACATTAAAGAAAAATATAAAGAAGACCTGGTAAGCTAGGTACACATAAGTAGAAACTGGCTAGGTACAGGTATATAAAGTTTGCATAGAGGGATGCGATCTCTTTACTTAGATAGGACTGTTGCACAGTTGAATTTCCCTTTAGTAACTTTTCAGTGTGGGGTCTTATTGTAAGAATAGTATATATATATTTTTTAATTCAGGTAATATGATATATACTGTTTCAAATTACTTCAAACTCTACTTTTCACTATTTGATCATAACCACATAATAAATTATATCCAAATATCCTAAAAATTAGGTTATTTCCATTTGTTCTTTTATTAATATGCTATGAATAGCATCTATTTACATAAATCTATTTTATGCAAAGGAGGTGATCAGATAGGAGCACAAAGTAAAATTGTTATGCCTTTTTTTTTATAAGTAGTTTTTTTTTGACAGAGAGAGAGAGAGAGAGAGAGAGAGAGAGAGAGAGAGAGAGAGAGAAATATAGAGACAGAGAGAGAACTGAACTGGGGGAACTCCCCAGTTCAGCATATGGGTCTGCACAGGCCAGGGCCAGGATACAATCCTCAGTCTCCGGCACTGCAAAGTGAGTGCTTAACCCACTGAGCCATCCTGGCTTCCCCTGTTATGCCTTTTTAATACTCTTGATATATTACTGAATGATCTTCCAAAAAGTTGAACTAATATATATCCTTACTAGCAGGATAGGACATTTTATAGTGACAACACATTCTGGCCAAGTTTAAAACAATCTCTGATTAGTTCCAGGTGACCTAACTGGATTTAGTCAACATTAACAGACATTTGTCTGGACTTTGAGAAAGGAAGACAGAAAGAGATCAGCACTATATGTCACAGTGACATAAATTACTATATTATATTAGTTTCTCGTGCACAACATAGTGATTAGATATTTATATAACCTATGAGATGATTACCACAATAAATCTAGTACCCATCTGACACCAAACATCGTTATTACAATATTCTCAACTATATTCCTTATGTTATAATTTTTATCCCCATAATTGTTTTGGAACTACCAATTTGCACTTCTTAATCCCTTCACCCTTTTTACCCCCCACCCCCAACCTCCATCCCAGTAGGCAACTATTAAAATGTTCTCTGTATCTATGAATTTCTGTTTGTACCTTTAGTTTGTTCTTTAGATTCTTCATATAAGTAAAATAATATGGCATTTGTTTTTCTCTGTCTGACTTACTCCACTGAGTAAAATATCCTCTAGATCCATCTATGTTGTCACATATGGCAAGATTGCATTATTTTTTTGTTGCTCTGTGATATTCCATTGTATATATGTACCACCTCTTCTTTTCCCATTCATCCATTGATAGACATCCAAGTTGCCTCCATATCTTGGCTATTGTAAATAATGCTGCAATGAACATTCGGATGCACATGTCTCTTCGAAGTAGTGTCTTGTGTTTCTCCAAATAAATACCCAGAAGTGGAATTACTGGGTCTTTGTCTCTTGTTATAGCCTTTGTTTTAAACTATATTTAATCTCATGTAAGTATTGCTACCCCAGCTTTTTTTGTTGTTTCCACATTCATGGGATGCTTTTTTCTATCCCTTTACTTTCAGTCTGTCTTTTGGTCTGAAGTGAGTGTCTTGTAGGCTGCATATGTAAGGGTCTTGTTTTTTTTATTCATTCAGCCACCCTATGTCTTTTGCTGTGTCTGTGAACATTTAATCTTCTTAAAGTCTCTTAACATTTTTTGCAATATTAGTTTGATGTTGATAAACTCTTTTTTTTTTTTTTGTCTGGGAAAATTTATCTGTGCCTTGAGTCTAAATAATAGTTTTTCTGGATAGAGTAATCTTGGTTGTAGGTCCTTGCTCTTTATCACTGAATATTTTGTGCCAATCTTTTTTGACCTGTAAAGTTTCTGTTAAGAAATCATCTGTGAGTCTTATGGAAGCTCCCTTGTAGGTTGAAACTGCTGAAACCTTGTAGGTTGAATAGAAACTGCTTTTCTATTGCTGCTTTTAAGCTTCTTTGTCCTTAACCTTTGGGATTTTCATTATGACGTGTCTTGCTGTGGGCTTCTTTTGGTTTGTTTGGGACTCTCTATACTTTCTGGGCTTGTATGTCTATTTCCTTAGCCAGGGTAGGGAAGTTTTCTGTTATTTCTTCAAATAGGTTTTTGTTCCTTTCTCTCTTTCTTCTTCTGGTACCACTAGGATGTGAATGCTGTTATGCTTAATGCTGTATCAGAGGCCCCTTAAGCTATCTTCCTTTTTTTGGGTTCCTTTTTTCTTTTGGCTGTTCTAACTGGGTATTTTTTACTACCTTAACTTCTTACTCACTGATTCAATCTTCTGCTTCGCCTAATCTACTGTTCATTACCTCTAATATATTTTAATTTCAGTTGTATTCTTCATTTCTTATTGGTTCTCTTTTATGTTTTCTATTTTTATGTTTCTTATCTCTTAAAGTTCTCACTGAGTTCATCTACTCTGCCGCTGAATTTATCGAGCATCCCTATAACCAATATTTTCAGATGTGTGCCTGGAAGATTACTTGTCTCCATTTTGTTCAATTCTTTTTCTAGAGCTTTGTTCTGTCTTTCATTTGGAATGTTTTTTTAGCTCTCCATTTTGGCTGCCTCCCAGTGTTTCTATGTATTATGTAAGACTGTTGTGTCTCCTGGTCTTAGTATAGTGGTCTTATGAAGTAGGAATCCTGTGGGGCCCAGTGGCATAATCTCCCCGGTCACCTGAGCTGGGTGCTCCAGATATGTCCCTTATGTGGTTTGTGTGTGCCCTCCTGTTATAGTTAAACCTTAGTTACTGTTTGCACATCACTTAGAGGGATTGGCCCTCAGGCTGATTGGTTGTGATAACTGGTTGTGACTACAGTGAAAGAGCTGTTGAGCAAGGGCTGACCCTATAGAGCAGATTTTGCTTTACCAGGTCTCTGGTGCCTGCCCAGACTGCCCTTTCATTGCGTCACTTGTGGAGGCAGGTGGGTAGTGCTCTGGTCCAAAGCTGGCCACCAGGTGTTCCAGCCCTGGGGCCTCCTGGGATGGGCCACTCCACAGGCCATGTTCAGCCACAGCCTGTGCCCTGCCCAGGGCTATCTGGCATTAGTCACAAAGCAATCTTTGTAAGGCCATTAATTGAGCCAGGCTTGAAGGTTCCTGGGAGAAGCCAAGCCATTAACTAAGGCCTGCTGCTGCTAGTGCTGGGTTTAGGGCTGCTTAGCAAGAGGTACAGGGCATGCTGAGGCCAGATGCTGCTTGTTCGGATTTTTGTGAACCTTTGAGAGATTTCAGGGAGGTCTGTGTCATGAGCTAAGACAGGCCATTTGTATGAAAAAGCCACTGAAAGCAGTTTGGGTGGAGCTACAAGTTGGGTGGGGCAGAGTCTCAGGGAATCACCAATGCAGGATGATCAATGTTAGTCAGGATGATGGAGACTCAGATATGACTGCCTCCTACATGTGCATAGTGGGATGAGGGAGGGCTCAACAAAAAAATAAAGGCTTCCACCAGAACTTTTGTTTGGGAGAAAGCTGCCCCTCCATCCCTTGCCTCGAAGCCAAACAACCTAGCAACTCCCCACATATGCCTGGCACCCCTGAAGCTGCTGCTGTTCCAGAGCTGGAGCTCAGAACAAGTGAATCCATCAGGGAGTAAGTCTGTGTGCCTGCCTTTAAGAGGAATGCATGGGATCCCAGCTACCTTCTGTCCTTTTCAGCTACAATCTCCACTGGTTTTCACAGTCATAGGTCATGGGAACTTCTCTCCCCGGCACTGAAAATCTGGACTGGAGAGCCTGGCATGGGGCTGGGACTCCTCACTCCTCCTGGGGACACCCCAACAGCCAAGACATCCATCCTGACCTTTAACCACCACACCAGGTGTGGGACAGCTTGCTCTACATCTCTGCCTCTCTTGCCAGTCTTGGGGTAGCTTTGTCTGTCTATCCTTGGTTATAAGAATTCTGTTCAGCTAGACTTTAGGTGATTTTAAATGATGGATGTCCTGTAGCTTAGCTGCAATTTTGATGTGGTCATGAGATGAGGTGAACACAGTGTTTACCTACTTTGCCATCTTGACCAGAAATCCATCATCTTAGATGTTTTTAAACTCGGGCATAAGTTATTCCACTGCATTTGTTGTACTGAAAACTATAAAAAGCCTCTTTGCAGAGACAGATGAGGGTCCCATTTTCTAAAATAGAGATACATAATGTTAGGCAATTTGTAAAAAACCTTTTCACTGATCTCGTAAAATTCTGCTCTGAACTGGAGAATAAAAATTAAAAGTCAAATAAAAATACAGAAATACAGAATGGAAACTAAAGATCGCCATAGAGAAGAAGCAGAATCAGGAAGAGAAAAAAGCATAACTACCTCAACATGGTAAGGAACTCTGAAATTAAAATGTTTTTTAAGTTGAAAATTTTCTTATGTTTGCCTTTACTAAGATAGTTGTATAATTTTAAAATTTTGCCCCCTTTTTTCTCCTCCAACGCTACAATGAATTAATCTTACATTCACTAAAAGCTTTCATGTGAACATCATTAAGAACCAATTTTTCTGTGTGGATGCAGAAATTTGATTTAGAAATTGGATTAGTTAGTTATACATGTTTAGAAACAGCTTATATGTAAGAATGGTTTCCACTTAAACATAAGGTTGTGATTATATACATATCTGAAGATGTGAAATTTAAATATAACAACATTTACTGAGTGACATAATACGTTATTTAAAAACCCATAGCAAAGTGAACTGTACTTTGCTATAATAAGATTTTTTTCATAAATGTTAAGAATTCATTGCAAGAGCCAATTCTATTCAATTTTGATGGAGGTTTTTTTTTTTCTGTTGTTGCTTTTTTTAAGATTAATGTGGTATAAAGTTATGTTTTACCCAACCAATACTCATTTTCCTTTTTATCCTACGAACAAATTCTTTTTTTCAAGCCAACACAGAGCATCACTAAAAATTCTGACCTCCTGATGCTGCCCGGCATCCAGTGTAGGGAATTTGAGACTTCTAGCAGCAGTCTATTGTGCCTGTGTCGCAAGTTTCAGCTCTCCTAACAGAGATGTTCCTCCTTCGCTCTTTCATCTTATTCTTTCCTGAAATTGAAATGTGAAGTGTGGGGGTGCAAAAACCAACTTGTAGCCCTGAGGCAGCAAGCGTTATGAGGATGGCTACAATGGTGGAAGACAAAGACGGAAGAAACCTGAGTCCCTAACAATGTCACCATGAACCATATGTTCAAGCCCTAGACTGCTCATGTCTAGTCTTTCACGATGTGAGAAATCTCTTCTGCTTAAGCCACTATGGTAGAGTTTTCTATAATTTGTAGCTATGCGCACTCCTAACTCATACAGTAACAAATTCTCTCCTTGCCCTTTTCTGTTAAGGTAAGCTGTGCCAAGTATTTCTGAGATGAGAGTGCTTTATTTAAAATAGAGAAATAGTTACATACAATTTGAAAATATCTACTGCTCTAAGCCTTGCAAGTGTGAGACTCTTGCCCCAGTGTTCTTGGTTACTCCCATGAGGACTATTAAACTTTCCAAAATCCAGCACGGATTCCAGGTCAATGTCAGGTGCACCAAGGGACCTCTAGAACCTTGCTCAGAGGGGCCATCCATTCTTCCTGAGAGTTCTTTCTTATGCCTTAAGGCTATTAAATACTTTGAATGTCATCTCAGAGAAGGCATCATTTATTCATAATGACAGCATCAATGATATTTTATATACTTTAAATGGTGATACTATAAACTGCATATTTAATACCCATTTGCCTCTTTTTCTTATAGAAAACTTTCAGAATTTCCTTCTCTTTCAGTTTTAAAGAGATGCTCATTACCTTATTAGAATTATTTTTTATAGCAGATAATCTGGATAACAAGTGTGTTTTATTCAGTTCTGGATGGACCAAAGTTTTTCTGATTTTTCTCTGGCCAAGTTTATTTAAACTTATGCTCCAGGGACCTGCATCTTGGCCAGGCCTCCTCATATCCTCTGCCTTACCTTCTTACTGCCTTAAGTAATAGACAGAGAAGATTTTGAATATCTGAACTGGAATAAACCATGAGTCATCTGATTCACTATACTTTTCATCATAAAGCAGGCATTTCTTACTCTATTTCTAAATACTCAGCTTGATAAAGTCTCAGCTATTTTTCTATGACCACTTCAAGCCAAAGAATATATATTTGACTTCCTTTCTTTTCACACATGTCACAAGAAAGCAGTCTTAAAGTCTGCATTTACATTTTCTCCTCCTTTTCTTTTTAAACTCTATATCCTCTTATAGGATTAAAAAAAAAAAGATTTAATTGTTTTTGACAGAGACAGAGACAGAGAGAAACAGAGACAAGGGGAAGGGCCCAGAGCAGTTTCTGTAGTTGTATGTCATCAGTTTTTGACATGGTTTTGTTCTATACAGGTGAGCGGGGACCTCACCTTGCAGGTTGGGAACCGGGCTGGGGCCTCCGGCATGGGAGGCATGCCCTCTTGAGCCAGGAGCCCAACCAGGGGGCAAGAACCAAACTGGGGGCTTTCTGCATAAGGCTTCCCACATGGAAAGCATACCTCAGTTCAGCATAAGGGTCCACACAGGCTGGGGCTGAGGCCATGATTCAATCCTTGGTCCCCAGGGCTGCAAAGAGAGTGCTTAACCCGCTAAGCCATCAGACTTGCCCGGGATTTTTTTTTTTTAATCCATTTTTACTTCTCCACCTCTATTTTAAATTCAGTCTCTATTTTCCTCTCCCAAATTTTAGTTTTCCTAAATAGATGCAGTGGAAGGGGCTCACCATTGCCTTACATTAGAACTGAAATTCTCACAGTCATTGAAAATATATATATAAGGGAATTTCTTGGTGGGAGAGGGTTAGGAAGAGATTACTAAATTCAGTGAGCTTTTCTGTTAGATCACAATTTTAAAATTAAAAAAAAGTTATACTATAATTTACATGTTGAAAGATTGTTTTTTAATGGATAAAATCATGACTCTCATACAAATATAGAATGAGCACATGTTAAAAAATCTTATTTAACTCACTAGTTAATGAAGGGAGTCAGTATATGTTGCAAGCAGCTGAAAAGACAACATAGTCAGAAGAGGAAAGCTGAAATGAATATATAAATGGATGGAATACTAGCCAAAAAAGTAGTTGTCCACAGGACAATAATCAATAACATCCCACCAGACACAATTTGCATTTCTATGGACAGGAGTTATTTGCATCACTATCTGTTCTCTACAGGTTAATTTCTATTCCTACAAGGGTATAAAATAGCTCAAAGACAGCAAAGGTGATCAAGCATCAGGTGTATGAACTATCAAGGACACCCCCTAAATTTCAAAATCTATCACAGTTTTTCCTTACACACCCCACCTGGTGAAGTATAACCAAAAGATGGTTATACTTGACTCTATCCTGGGAACTGGCTTAATGGTCTTTTCTAGGCGTCAATAAAAATGAGGGGGAAGAAGAGTAGAGAGGGAGGACAATTTTAAAGAACAAAACTCAGAAACTAAGTGAGAGTGAGATCAATTGTCCTTTCCCTCCAGAGTTGGGGTAATTTTAAGAGCAATGGAAGTAAGAGCAAAAATAAATGAATGGGATTATATCAAACTAAAAAGCTTCTATACAGCAAATGACACCATCAACAAAGTAAAAAGGAAACCAACCGAATGGGAGAATATATTTGATTCTGATCAGGGGCTCTGATCAGAGGCTAATATCTAAAATATATAAAGAACTCATATAACTCAACAACAAATAAAACAAGCAATCTGATTAAAAAGTGGGCGGAAGACCTAAGCAGATGCTCCTCCCCTGAACATATACAAACCGCCAACAGATACATGAAAAAATGCTCCACATCACTAGCAATTAGGGAGATGCAAATTAAAACCACAATGAGATACCACCTTACACCTGTTAGAATGGCTATAATCAACAAGGCAAGGGATAACAAGTGCTGGAGAGGCTGTGGAGAAAAAGGAACCCTCCTACACTGCTGGTGGGAATGTAAACTGGTACAAGCACTGTGGAAGGCAGTATGGAGACTCCTCAAAAAATTAGGAATGGAATTGCCATATGACCTAGAAATCCCTCTTCTGGGTATCTACCCAAACAAAAAACCTGAAAACCTTAATTTGCAAAGATATATGTACCCCAATGTTCATTGCAGCACTGTTAACAGTGGCCAAGTCATGGAAACAACCAAAGTGTCCGTTGATAGATGACTGGATAAAGAACTTGTGGTACATTTACACAATGGAATATTACTCAGCAATAAGAAAAGATGCAATACAGCAATTTGTGACAACATGGACGAACCTTGAAAACATCTTATTAAGCAAAATAAGTCAAGACTGAAGCAAGAAAGAAACATAGGACCTCACTCATAGGTGGAATATAAAACTGAAAGAAACAATGAAACAAACACTCATGGATGCAGTCAGTGGTTTTGGTGGTTGCCTGGGGGTGAGTGTGGGGGTGGGGAGGGCTCGGGGGCATAATGAGGGGGGCATCAAATGTAAAAAAATAAAAAAGCAAACCATTTATATTTCTATACATTTCTCAAAATCAGACTAGTTTATTAAAATCTGTTTGTTTGTTTTTTTAAAGATTTATTTATTGTTTTTGACAGAGACAGAAAGAGATACAGAGTCAGAGACAGAGAGAAGGGGGAGGGCCCAGAACAGTCTCCATAGTTGCACATCATTGGTTTTTCCACATAGTTTCATTCCACAGGTGGGAGTGGGGCTGCACAGGGCAGGGACTGGGCCGGGGTCGCGCCCCGGTGAGAACTAAACTGGGGGCACTCCCCAGTTCAGCATGTGGGGCCACACAGGCCAGGGCCAGGATTCGATCTTCGGTCCCCGGGGCTGCAAAGTGAGCGCTGAACCCACTGAGCCATCCTGGCTTCCCCCAGACTAGTTTATTAAAGGAGAGAAGCTAGGTAAGGGAATCCTTACATTTTTGTAAAAATACAACATAAGTAGTAAACCTTTTATTATTATCTAATTATTAATATTCTAATCATTGATGAATCATGCAAATATTAAGTAACTATGTGAAGACCAACTGAATGTTTGGCAGCCATTTTAAAAGGTGTTTATGAAGGCTTTATTGACATAAGAAAATACTCTGTAATATCCAGCGAAGGCAGCAGGGAGCTAAGTGGTTTACTGTGTGGCATCAACTCTGGGTAGACAGCCATGCCAGCTGCTGCCAGGGGCAGGCCACGTCAGGGAGGTTTAGAGCTCCTGCAGGTCCCCTCAGATACTTCCAGAGGTAGCACCCTCAGCAGGGCCTGGGACAGGACCCAGGGTGGCCTCAAAAAAAAAACAAAAACAAAAATGACTGTGGGCTCTCTTTCCTTATAATGAAATGAAAGGAAAAAATGACATGAAAGGAAATAAAATGAATTAAAATGAAATCAGAAAAAATGAAATTGAAAAGAAATGAGATGGGTATGATCCTGGGATTTCTTTTCTTAAAATGAAATGAGATGAGATGAAATGAAATGAAATGAAATGGAGATAACTGGTAGATCTGTTTCTTTTGCATAAAATGGAAAGTAATGGAATGAGAGGAAATAAAATAAAATATAATCAAAAGAAATTAAATGGAAGTGAAATGAAATGAATTAAAATGCAGATGACTTTTAGATCTTTCTTCTCATGAAATTAGACAAAATGAAATAATCAATGAAATGAATGAAATAAAATTGAAATGAAATAAAACAAAATGAAATAAATTTGAAAGAAAGGAAATGAAATTGAAACAAAATAAAATGGTGATGAATCTGGGATTTCTTCTTTTCTAATAAATAAAATTAATGAAATGATATAAAACAAAATAAAATGAAACAAAATGAAATGGAGATGACTCTGGTCTCTAGTCACCTTTTTTGTGAAATCCTTTAAAATGAAATAAAATAAAATATGAAATGAAACAAAATATAATATAATGAAATTAAAAAAATAAAATAAAAATGACTCCGGATTCTCTTTTCTTAAAATGAAATGAAAGAAAAAATGATGTAAAAGGAAATAAAATGAAAAAAAAAAACAAACAAAAAACTTGGACCCTAAAACCACAACACATGTTTCAAATCCCATTTTGGTCACTTAATACGTTTATCACCTGCTGAGAAGTTACTTAGTTTTCTGAAGCCCCATTTTCTATCTAGATAATGGGTTATTAGTATTACCTAATTAATAAATTTGTTGAAGGGGGTAAAGTGAAATGGCCCAAGTAATACACTTGACATAATAACTGGCTTGGCAAAGTGCCCAATAAATGTTAGTTGTCACTAACATTTTGGTCAATATTATAATTTTTCTTTCAGCAAAACTAATATATCCAAGCTAAACTAGCTCAAAAATACATGACAATATCAAGGCATATTTGGTATATAATAAACAGCTTTATCAAGGCATAATTGGTATATAATAAACTGGGTATATTTAAATTCCACAATTTAAATTGGCCATATCTGTGTCATGAAACCATCACCATAATAAACATATCCATCACCCTCCAAAATTCCCAAGTGACTTTTTATAAGTTCTTTCTCCCACCCTTACCTGTTTCCCATCTGCATCCACAGACAACCACTGATCTACTTTTTTGTCACAGATTAGTTTATATTTTCTGGAAAGTTTATAATGTAATCATATACGGTAGTATATATTTTGTTGTTGTTTATTTTGGCTTCTTTCACTCAGTTTACTTTGAGATTCATTCATGCTGTAGCCTGTATTAATAGTTCAATTCTTTTAATTGCCAAGTAGCATTCCATTATATATATATATGCCACAATTTACCCTTTCATCTGTTGATAAAATTTATATTGTTTCCTGTTTAACTGTTAGAAAAAATGGTGTCATAAAGCTCATGCACAGGTTTTTATATGCATTAATACATTAATTGAGCAAATACCTAAGAGTGGAATGGCTATATCATATGGTAGGCATATGTTTAACATTTTAAGAAACTGCCAAACTACTTCTGAAATTGGTTACATAAATTTTTATTCCTACCAGCAATGTATGAGAGCTTCTATTGCTCTACATTCTTGATGACACTTGATATGATCAGTCTTCAATCCTAGCTATTCTAATAATTGTGTGGTGGCATCTCATTGCGGTTTTTATTTGTGTTTCTCTAATGACTAATGATATTGAGTATTTCTTCATGGGCTTATTATCATGTACTTCTGAGTGAGTATAAGATGTTTTGCTAAAACTATTGTGGGATTTCGATCAGTTGCATAGTAAATTCATGTGCAATATACTACATCTAATCTAAACCCATAGCCATAATAGAGAAAATTTAAAATCCATAGACAAAGCCCAAAAGATGCAAACATATTCATGGCTTATAAACAAAGCTTGTTCAACCCATGGACCTTGGGCTGCACGAGACCCAGGACAGCTTTGAATGCAGCCCAATACAAATTCATAAACTTTCTTAAAACATTACGAGATTTTTTGTGATTTTGTAAAAAATCTATTTAATTGTTTTTGACAGAGAGACAGGACAGAGACAGAGAGAGACAGAGAGAAGGGGGAGAGCCCAGAGCATTCTCCATAGTTGTACGTCATCAGTTTTCGACATGGTTTCATTCTGCACAGGTGGGTGGGGGTCATGCAGGGTGGGGGCCTCGCGCATGGGAAGCTCACCTAAGCAGAAACCAAACTGGGGGTCTCCCACATGGGAAGCACACCCCAGTTCAGCTTATGGGTCCACACAGGCCAGGGCCAGGACTTGATCCTTGGACCCTGGGGCTGCAAAGCAAGTGCTTAGCCTGCTGAGTCATACGGCTTCCCAAATAATTCTTCTTCTAATGTACCCCAAGGAAGCCAAAAGATTGAACACACCTGTCATAAATAGATAGAGATATGACTGAGTGAGACCGAAGCTGTAGGCTTGCCAGAAAATAGCCTTAGAAATAGAAGCGAGGAATGGATGGCTTCTGCTGGTTTTGAAGATTAAACATTCATAGAAGATGAGGAATATGGCCTGTCTCATAGCTTGAAGCCAGTGGCTAGGGTGTGGCATCACCTGCTCACCCTATGAAAGGAAGTTGACAGAAGAAAGGTCCTATATTTTCTTCCTTTCCCCTTGCTGCTCACCTACTGTCTGGGGCTCACAGGAAGCTAAAGGCTAAGGAAGCAAGAGGATTGTGTCTAGGAACTGGGTGTTGCTTTCTGGCCCTAAGTCCTAAATGCGTTATAAACCCATAGGTCGTAATAGTGGAGGAAACCCAGAACACATTATAAGCCTCAATTCTGGATAGTGGTGGAGTAGGTCTGAAGGAGTAGGAAAGTAAGTAACTAATAGTAGAGTGGGTGGAAAAGACTGAAAACAAACCAAAACAACAGCATAAAACAAAGCCAGACAAAATCTACCCCTCAAAATGTATCTCATGAGAAAAGTAATGATGAAAAAGACAGTCAACAAAATAAGTTTGCTTTCTCAAAAAAAGAAATGAAGAAATAAATATTCATTACGATGAACAATATTTTATGAATTCAAGTAGGCATATAAAGAATATGTAGATATAAAAAATAATTTGTTAGAAATACTGGAAATTATAAACTACACTTGCAATACAAAATATAAAAGATGAATAAACTCTAGCTAGGCATGCTAAACAGCAAAGAATGGTCATACATTCTTCATAGCTCCTATTGTCAAAAGGTAGAGTCTGTTTCTCCACCCCTTGAATCTGGGATAGGCAATATGACTTGTGTTAGTAGGTGGATCAGTAGTAGCAAAAGTGATAAAAGTAAAGGCTTGAAAAGCACTTGAGAATTGGGTCTTATACAATCTTGCTGCTGGAGACACTGAAGCCAGCAAGAAAGAAGCCTGGGTTACCTCCTGGGTAGTGAGAGATCACATGGAGTGAGGGATTCCTCCAATCATGGCCATCTGGCAACCCAGTGATGCGCAGACCCCAGCTGACCTCGTTGGTGAATGTAGTTGCATGAGAGAGTCCAGGCAAGAACAGCAGAAAGACCACCTAGTCAATCCACAAAAATCACAAGAAACAATAAACTGTTCTTATTTCAAACCACTTAAATTTTGAAGTGATTTGTTGGACAGCAATAAACAATTCATACACTGGTACAGTAAAAAAGAGAATTAGGTAATGAGAAGATACCTTGAGTAGTTCATCTAAAACACAGCACAGTGAGACAAGGAGATTAAAATATGAACAGGTAAGTAAGAAACATTGAAGATACAAGTAGATGTGAAGACTACAGTTCCTCTAACAAGAGTTCTCTAAGAAGAGAACAGAGGGACTGGTGGAGAGGTAACATTTGAAGCATTAACTTGAAATTTTCCAGAACTGAAGTAAAGTCATGAGACTGTAGGTCCAAAACTATTAAGATACGTTTTATGGGTTTAATAAAATAATTTACATACTATTAATTAAAGTTTATTCTTATAAGCTGTTAGAACATTGACTTGAAGAAAATGTGAATTCTGCTCAAGTTAAACTGAAAAGGTTCAGTTTCTCATTTTGAAATCCAAGTTTCTTAAAACTTGACACATGGTCAGGATGGTGGAAGGAAAGGCCTTGTAGGAAGTGTTGTTAGCACATTGAACATGCTTTGTTTTTGTTTGTCAAGCTTTCCTTTCTTTTAGGAACCAACCTTCCCATAGGCCACCTGATTTTCATTGTCTCACCATTACAAATTTTCAATCCCAGTTCCAGTACTGCAGGGAGGTTTATGAATAAAAAGTTCCAGTTTTTTCTCTCCCTGGAGTTTTATACTTGAGATAAATTCATTATAAAAATGCCGACATTCTTGTATTGCCCACATCCAGCATATTATTTCTTTCATCTTTTAGAAATTGAGAAAGATGAGGCACACCATTTGTTCAGTCCACCGTTTTGATCTAATCTTTCTTATGTGTTCTTATTCTGCTTAAGTTATCCATTTTTCAAAACGGGGGAGATAAAAAAAAGCTACCAATTTAACATCAGGGAAAAGGCTTCTAGAGATAGACTTATTAACAGCCTTGAAGAATGACAGACTGGAGTCTGATAGTAAGGAAGAAAACTGAAAAGCTTTAAAAAGGAGACACTACTTGTCAAAACACATCAATGGGATGCTAATGTCGGACTATATATACACATACTTCAGCAGACTCTGAGGGCACCAGTATATGTTGAATAAAGAGTGATAGTTGTGTGAGTCATTAAGGCACTTTTAAATACTACTTTTTGGTGCTCTGTTTAATAAGGCAGGAAAGTGGCAAATGTGCCAATAAGTTTGTAAAAAAAGATTTCTATCAAAACAAAACTTCTATTGCTTATAGGAATAAACACTCATGTGTAGAATTTATTCCACAAGGACCTGATATTTTACTCCATTAGCTAAAATCTGATGGTTTAGAAATTTATCAGTATTTTTCATTTTGTTCTGTTTTGTCTTTTTATCTTGTCATGATCATGTTTTTGTAAAAATCACTCTAGAGTTCCATGTTGATAAAAATAGAATGTTCCTCCCTTTGGTATAGTACCTATGTTTTCAATTTTATCCAAGAAAAATTTTTTTGTGTGTAATTCAGAATAGTTCTATTTTTTTTAATTTTAATTTTTGACAGAGAGAGATAGAGACAGAGAGAGACAGAGAGAAAGGGTGAGGGCCCAGAGCAGTCTCTATAGTCATATGTCATTAGTTTTTCGACATAGTTTCATTTCACTCAGATGGGATTGGAGCTGTGCAGGGCAGGAACTGGGCCAGGGTTCTCCCATATGGGAGGCATGCGGGGTGGGGGTGGGGGGCAGAAACGGGGGCTTCCTACATGGAGCCTTGCCCTGGCAGGAACTGAACTGGGCTGGGGCTGGGACTGGGACTCCATTCTCAGACCTCCGGGCTGCAAAGTGAGTACTCAACCTGCTTAGCCATCCTGGCTTCCCCCTATTTTTCAGAAGTGAACTCTGTGTCCTGTTAGTGTGTTTGTATTTAAGGCACTGATTACTGGTTGCTCCAAGTCACAAAAAAACCAGGACCTAATTATTTTTGCTATTAGAAAATTGTGAATAAAGCTTTCCCGAAATTATCCTCTTTCAGGCATGTTTGAATTATGTTAAGAAGTACATTGTTTAAGGGTTAATTTTTTGTGTTAGAAAATAAAAAGATGAGATAAAAGCCCAGAGTTCACAAGTTAGTTACCTAGTCAGGTTGAATAATATATCATTTGGTACTACAGGTACTTTTCTTTTAAAGTACCATAGAAATGAATCTCTAGTACTCAGACCGTCATCCAGTATCCACTTGCATGCTTTGAGTTACAAGGGTTACATAACTTTACAAGGCATCCCATTTTACATTTAGACAGCTCACATTGCTAAAACTACGTTGCTAATATTGAAGCAAATATGCCTTCCTGTAACTTATATAATTTAATTCAAAATAGTTCTGTTTGTGTTTCTATATGTGGTTCCTGAGCCTATTTAAAGACAATGGTCATGGTTCCCCTTCTACTTGTTTTCATTTGTCTAAAATTAATTTTCCTAATTTCTTATACAGCTGTCGATAAAAAAAAAGAAAGAAAGAATACCAAGCTTTCTTCCATTCTCCCTCCATCTAGTCATCCCTCCTTTCCTTCCATCCTTTCTTTCTTTTTTCTTAATTCAGTCCAAAGGTCATGAAGTAGAGCTAAGTAAAGTAGGGGTGTATTTAGGGGAAGAGGAGTGTTGAGGCAGCACACAGCATTGTAGTCTGAATAAGGTGAAGACACAAGGGCTTGACTGAGATGCAGGCTCAAATGATCTCACCAGATTTCCCTCCATCTCTTAGCTTCGAAGCAATAGCAATATGGCCAATCTAACTCCAGACTTACTCAAACAAAAATCTGTGGCTCCACTCTCTCAATCCCTGAATCAGGAACTGTAGCTGGCTGGGAATAGCATGACTGGTTGAGCTTAGGTCACATGCCAACTCCTTTGTGAGCTTGGGTTTAAGTTAATTCCACATCAGTTGCACAGAGGATAAGAAAGGGATCATGAGAATGTCCGGGTCTTGTTGTTGTTTTTTCTCCTCAATTTTTTTTTTATTATTACATTTATTAGGGTCACATTGGTTAATAAAAATTACATAGGTTCCAGGTATACAATTCTACAGTACTTTGTTCTCTCAATTGTTATGAGTTTGAGTCAGAACTGATGACAATTTCTGGGAAGCAAGATCTCAAATGCTTCTGTTTGGGTCTTGTTATTTGAAGGAGAAATAGATCCTAGAGAAGCTAAAACAACAAATGTCTCATCTAGGTGTAAATATTTTGAATAACCGTATCTAGACTTTTTTTCTATATATATATTTCTAACAATGGGATAATTTCATAGGAATTCTATATTGTGACTTTTCATTTTACTTAAAACAAATAATAACAATCATTTCATGTCAATGAATATTCTTTTTGAAAATAATTTGATAGTTACAAAATACCGATTTTATTTAATAGTTCTTTACTTAGGAACAAATCAATTCTTAGCATTTTTTTCTCTGCTAAACAATAGTGTGAAGACTCTTTACATACAGCTCTTTTTATTGTTCTCTGGTATTTTCTCAGATAAATCCTTAAAAGTGGGATTATCAGGCCAAAGAATATACTAATTGTCAAGATTTTCAACCATTTGTAAGTACTGTTCTTCATTTGTCATTTGAGATGCACTCAACAATGATTGTTGAATATTATCTTGCCTACTTACTCCAGTTTGTAAATGCCTCTTTATATTAGCATCAGAAAGGGGCATAAAGCTCCCAATCTATATTCAGGTATTAGTGGGATGAATCCTTTCTTTTTCTGTAAGTGCAAGAGATGTCTGAAAAAAATCCAGCCAGAATGCCTCTATTTTTCATATTACCTAGCTGGATACTTTCTAGACACTTCTTGTATGCATTTATTTTTCAACTGCTGATTAATTTGTATATTTAGCAATACTGGTATTTACACTTTGTATTGTCTCCTCTCATCTTTTATCAGAGTCGGTCTGTGTGACCAATAGACTGAACAGTAATTATATCCGACATTCACTTCATAGATTTGGCTATGAAAGACAATGTGGTCATTATATCTATCATCTATCTGTCTGTCTGTCTATCTATCTATCTATCTATCTATCTATCTATCTATCTATCTATCTATCTATCTATCTATATCTATCTATCTATCATCTCTCATCTGTCTACCAGTCCCTCTATGGTAAGTCAGCTGTCATGTTGGGAGGACAGTTAAGTATTAAGCAGCCTATGGAGAAGCCTACAACGGGAGGAACTGGCGTTTACAGTTAATGACCAGTTTAGGCCTAACACCACATGAGTGAGTTTAGGGTGGATTCTCCTCCAGTTGAATCTTGAGAAAATTCTAGTCTAGGCTGACAGCTTGATTGAAATCTCATTGGAGATTCTGAGGTAAAAAGAGCAAAGCTGCTCCCTGATTCCTGAGCCATGAAACTAAGATAATAAATGTTTGCTCTGTGGATGAAAAGCAGGGAGCTGTACTAAATCTAACTGAAAGTAACCATCACAGGATGATCTGAACATAAATTCCTACTGGGCAGGTCATAGTGGTTAATCCCTCCTCAGACCTTTAACTCCCTTAGAAAAAGGTTCTCTTTCCCTTAAGCAAGTCCTGTCCATTGTTTCTGTACATCTAGATGTACAAGTGCCTCTTTTTCAGACCTCTTAGAAGCTTAACCACCCTCTAGAAAGCACATAAGCTTGTTAACTATCTTATATTCCAATCTCCACCTTGCTTTCTCCCACCTTCATGTAATCCTTTTCTGTTACCTCCTTAATTTCAAAGTTATAAAAAGTCTGCAAAATTGTCATTGGAACACTTGTGATCTTGCTTCACAGCATTGTCACCAGTTTGGCTCAAACATTTTTTTATAAAAATTATTTCCAGGTTTGGATGTTCCTATGTTGACAGTTCTTTTAAGATGCTAAGATTTAAAGACAACTTGTTACACAGCAATAAAAATCCAATATACCCTATACTGTTAAAGAGATTAAACTTTTAATAAAAACTTTTCCAGAAAAAACTCCTAGCCCAGATGGCATCACTGATGTGTTCTATCAAACATTTAGTTTAAAAATAATATTAAACTTACACAAACTTTCAGAAAATAGAGGAGTAAAAGCTAACTTTTACTTCATTTGATAAGGTCCACATGATGCTATTAACAAAACCAGATAAAAAATTATGAATAATATTTCTCATAACTATAGACAGAGGAAAACAGCAAAATATTAGTATATCAAATTAAGTCATATATATTAAACCTGTAATGAGCCATGATCATGTAGGGCTTATAAATAAATGTAAGATTTCTTTTCACATTAAAAAATCAAAATTTGGATAGCTGGGATGGCTCAGCAGGTTAAGCGCTCACTTTGCAGTCCTGGGGTTCGAGGATTGAGTCCAGATCCTGGCCCTTGCAAACCCACATGTAAAACTGGGGTGCGCTTCCCATGTGGGAGGCCACTAGTTTTGTTCACCCCCCCCTCCCAGGGCAAGCTTCCCTTGTGTTTGGGAGGCCCCCAGTTCGGCCCCTAGCTCTCAGGGGCGTGCCTCCCATGCAGGAGGCCCCCAGCCCAGTTCCTGCCCTATGCAGCCCCCACCCACCTGTGTGGAATGAAACTATGTGGAAAACTGATGACATATTACTATAGAGACTGCTTTGGGGTCTTGCCTTTCTGTCTCACTCTGTCAAAAACAATAAAATATTTTTTTCAAACATCAAAATTATTTAAATTACATCATAACAGTTTAAAGTAGAAAAAAAACACCCCACAATTATTGCAAAAAATACAAAAATAGGGAAGCCCGGATGGCTCAGTGGGTTGAGTGCTCACTTTGCAGCCCTGGGGAAAGAGGATCGAATCCCGGCCCCAGCCCATGTGGACCCATATGCTGAACTGGGGAGAGCCTCCAGTTCAGTTCTCACCGGGGTGAGACCCTGGCCCATTTCCTGTCCTGTGCTGCCCCGTACCCACCTGTGGAATCAAACTATGTGAAAAAACCAATGACGTGCAACTATGGAGACTGTTCTGGGTCCTCCCCCTTCCCTCTGTCATTGTATGTATCTCTCTCTCTCTCTCTCTCTTTGTCTGTCAAAAACAATAAAAATAATAAATCTTTAAGAAATACAAAAATAGCATTTGGCAAAATTTAACACTGATTCATAATAAAAATTTACAACAAAACACAAGATGGAAACTTCATCCATATGCTAGAACGTACTTAGGATAAGCTTAATGTTCACTGTAGAAATATTAAGACTTTTCTCTACTTCTGTTCAACATTGTACTAGATATACATTCTAGCTAAAACAGTGAGAAAAAAAGACTTAAGATTTGAAGGAAAACATAAAACTATTTTCAGATGATACAATTGTGTACATAAAATCCTAAGAATTCTCCAAATATATACTAAATGTTAGTGAACTTAACATGTTGAGAATTCAAAATCACTACACAGAACAAGTATTATTATCTATAATAGAAAAATAATGTTTTTAAAAATCAGCATTTGTAATAGCATCTTAAAAAAGCACACAATAGTTAGAAATAAATTTAATGAAAAAGTCATAGAACCTCTACATTGAAAACTACAAAATAGGGAAGCTGGGATGGCTCAGCAAGTTAAGTGCTTGCTTGGCAGCCCCGGGGACTGAGGATCGAATCTCCACCCTGGCCCGTGTGGACCCATATGCAGAACTGGGGTGTGCCTCCCATGTGTGAGACCCCCAGTCCACTTCTCTCCCTGGACGGCCCCTGCCCACCTGTGGGGAACAAAACCATGTCCAAAACGTGCAACTATGGAGACTGCTCTGGGCCCTCCCACTTCTCTCTGTTTCTCTATGTCTCTGTTGCTGTCTCTCAAAAACAATAAAATAAATCTTTAAAAAAAACCTACAAAATATTGATGAGAGCAAGACCTATTATTTTATGAAGACCTATTATTTTAAAGACATAAATTCTTTCTAATTTGATCTGTGTATGTAGTGAAATCTTATAAAAATAACTGTAAGACTTTTTGAGAAGTTGACAAGATAATTCTAAAATTGATGTGGAAAATTTAAAGAAACTGGAATTGCCAAAATAATCTGAAAAGTTGGAAGGCTTACATTAATTAATTTTAAGACTTATATAAGGTATAGTGATTAAAATCGAGTGGTGTTGGTCAAAATATAGACAAATGAATCAATGGCACAGAATAAAGAGGACCCCAATATACCTGTGTATATATGGTCAAATGTTTTGAAGCAGAAGTACTAAACTACTGGATGGAGTTCAATGGTGGAAGAAAGTTTTTCAACCAATGGCACAGGAACATTTGAATACCCACATGGAAATAAAAGCGAATACATCTACCCATATGGAGATATTATACACCAAAATTAACTCAAGAGGGTTCACGGACTTAAATATAAAGTCTATACTTATAAAGTTCTAGAAAACTTCATTGTAAAATAGCTTTGCAATCTTGGGTAAAATAAAATTTTCTTAGCAATAACACAGAAAGCACTAATCATACAAGGGAAAAATCATGTTGTTAATTGAAGTTTATCAAAATAAAAAACTTCTGTTCTTCCAAAGATACCACTAAGAAATGAATAGTCAATTCAGTCTGGAAGAAAATTTTGCATCATATATATCTGACAAAGAACTTATTACTTAGCATCATCAAGCAAAGGAAAACAAATTGAAACAATGACCATATTAGAAGAGTTGAAATAAAAAAACAACAATAAAACAAACAAAAAAAAAACAAACTTGCAACACCAAATGCTGTCAAGAATATAGAACTTCCCCAAATTCTCATGCTAGTAGGAATAAAAATGGTAAAGCATTTTGAAAGCCACTATGGCAGTTTTTTATAAAGTTAGACATTTGCACAGCATTGTATTTCCTGATATTTACCTAAGAGAAATAAAAATATGTATCAACAGAAAGCCTACTAGAAGAATGTTTCCAGCAGCCCTATTCACAATAGTAAGAACTGAAAACTGCCCAGATCTGTGTTCACCAATATGAGAATGGATAAACAAAGCAGTATATTCATACAATGAAATACTATTCAGCAAAAAATGAGTGACACACTGGCATATGGATGCATCTAAAAATATTATTATCTAAGTTAAAGAAGCCAGGGTCCAATAAGTATATGTTGCACTATTCCACTTATATAAAGTTCTAGACCAGGCAAAATTAATCTTTTGTGATAGGAACCAGAATAGTGTCGCTTTTTAGGTGAGGAGACTGACCAGTCAAAGGGACATAGAAAATTTTCTGAAGAGAGAAATATCCTGTATCTTGAGAGAGGCATGGGTCACATTGGTGCCTGTGTTTGTTAAAACTGAAAGGTACCCTTAAAACCTCTATATGTATTAATAGGTTCAGTTATTCTAACTTTTGATGAGATTAGAAACAGAAATCAATTTTAAGTTTCATAATTTGTTATTCATTTTTATACTTTTTTTTTGCTTCTTATATCTTGTTCTATATGTTTAACTTATTGTGATATTTAACTGCTTTAATAAATCATATAATGTCTATTTCCTGGCAACTTGGATTTTATTCCAAAATGTGAAATATACAGTATATAAA
>PVKE010004311.1:52035-65683 GCA_004027555.1 Craseonycteris thonglongyai
CTCTCTCTCTCTCTCTCTCTCTGTCAAAAATAAATAAATAAGTAAATAAATAAATAAAAAACCAGGAAAAACTAAACTTAAAAAAAAAAAAGAAATGAAGGCTCACAGAATAGGCGGAAACATAAAATCCTTCTAAATTGAATAATGAAAGGAGGGGAGGAGGAATATTGGAGTGTGATATTGAACAAGAGGGAGAATGAAAGGATTTAGGTAGTCATTGGGTGAGAAATTTAGTTGTGCTTGGAGCTATCTGAGGTCTGAATTAAAGAGATGTCATGCAGCCACCTAGTCCAGAATGGTCCAAAAAATGGCAGAAAGAATGGGAAAGGAGCCATCATTTATTTATAGCATGTTCATTACAAACTTCTTCATTTAAAGGGGCAATTATAGTAAAATATTATCCAAAAATAAAAATTTTTTTTGTAGAGGTCTAATTTACCTAAAGCTACGTTATTAAAAGTATTCCATTCTGTAATAGCTATATGACTTTCTTTGTTTTAATAGTTGATGAGTTAATGAGAAGCTCTTGGTTTCATCAATATCTGTCAATATCTAGTTCAAGAGCATTTTTGTATTAAGAATGAAATATATTATGTTTTTTAGAATCTAATTATTTTACATAGTGTTCCTATAATATACAAGGATTGTTTATAATAATGATGGTGATGATAATGAGACTGCTAATGCTTCTTGAGTTCTTAATATGTACTAAATAGTATTCAAACATGTTCCATGTTTGTCTAAATAAATCTTCAAAACAACACGAGGACACAGCACTGTTATTATTTCTATTTTACAGATGATAAGTGAACTATAAGAGTGCATAACACATGCTGAATGCTATGTAGCTAGCAATGGCTAAGTCCAAAGCTTTCCTCTTAACCAACAGGTTATGATTCGAAGATGTCAATTTGCATGTAATTGAATGATGATACAGATGCTCTTTCCTTTTAAAAATTTTCTACTCAAAACACGTTGTTACTTGCAAAGTCCTCTTTCCTTAGGGTTGTTTATTGTTTACTTGTGATAGTATCTTCAAAGAGCAGGGACAGCAATCTTATTTCTGTGTTCTTCAATGTAAAAATGAATCTTTTATCCAGCATAAAAATATCATTACAATCTTATCCCAGAGAGATGGATTATCAGGGAAAGTAAATGACAACATTCTCTGGCAATAAAAGTAATGAGACAGACAGGACAAAAGTAATGACATCCTCTAACATAATCTCAGCAGAAAATAACTAAATCACTTGAAGGAGATAAAGTGTTAAAAAACACCATCCTTGTCTAATATGGATTGACAGGGAGTGACAGGATCCTTCAAGAGGATAGCAGCCCACAGGTTTGTGTGTTTTCAAAGGATTTAAGGGATTGACACTGCCTGCCAGCCCCATCTAAGCAGAAAACAACTAGATTCTCTTTAGGCAGATATTTACTCTAAGATATTATTCCTGGGTAAACATAGCTTATTTGGGAAGGATGACTGCATTTTTCCTGTATATCCTGTCATCTGTTAGAGTGGGACTTGGATGGAGGAAGAAGCTACCAACCCTGTCCTTGGGATCCAAATCAGTCATAAATCTTCAGCAAGCTAGGGAAATTGAACTGTTCTGTGACTCTGTTATTTTAAATATAGAACATTGGGTGCATTTGGCTTACTGATTATTATTAATTTCTCTTCCATTAATATAAAACTTTAAAGAAGTTTTACATACACTCAGTTTATCATCTACCAGAGTGGATGTTAATAATTATTTATAAAGAAAAATAGCTTTGATGGACTTACATGTTAAATAATAGAACAATGAAAGTCCCCGCCCCCCAAAAAAATAGAAGAATAATTTTATTTTCTTGGGGATAGAGAAGATTTTATAAACTTGATAAGAAGTCCTGAATCCCTATGGAAAAATATTAATTTGAACTATTAAAATCCCTAAGGAAAAATATTAATTTGTACTATTAAGAAGTTTAAGACAGGATAAACTAGTGGCATCAATATTCACCATTAATATTACATTGGTTACTATTCTTACAGTATTAATAACCCCTATAAATGGTTAAGAAAAATATGATGCCAGAAACAGTAAAGTATATGAACAGCTAAAGAACATGAAATTCAAATGATTACTAAATATAAGAAGAGTTGTGCAACCTCTCTATTAATCAAAGGAAAGAACACAAACCTGAACAAGATCTTATTTCTTATCAGACTCACACTCAAAAAAGGGACAGTGTTCATTGATGTTGAGGTGTCAGATAATGCACTATCTTCTGGGTCATTTGTAGGTTGTCAAATGGTACACAGGAGTAAAATAGACAAATTTTGTCAATTTGTCTGAAAACCTAAAATGTGTATATTCTTTGATTTATCAGTTTCACTTGGATTTTATCCTACAGTTACACTTTTAAAAGGATGCACATATTTATATACATTGATGACCATTAGGGTATTATTTATACCATGTACTGCTGGCATAATCTGAGATTTATAGAAAAATTATAAGAATAACCAAAGAATATAACTTTTACCCCCAATTCCCAAATATTAACATTTTATTATGTTTGTCTTCTTCTCTTTCTCTTTCATCTCTCTTTTTCTATACACACTCACACACAACCTTTTTTTCTGCATTGAGACTAAGTTGCAGAGTACTGCTTTACCCTGAAATACTTCATTGTGTATTTTCTAAACATCTAGGACATTTTTGTATAATCTCAATAATTTTATCAATGCTAAGATATTAATACTGATGTAATACTATTTTCATATCTAGAGAACTTATTCAGATTTCTTCAATTGCTCCAGTAATGTTCTTTATAGCAAGAAAATCGTGGGTTCTATTTATTGTCTTGTCTCTTTAGTTTCATATAATCTGAGAAAATTTCAGTGTCTTTCTTTGTATGTCATGACATTGAAATTTTTTAAACAGTGCAGGCCAGGTAGTTTATAGAATTTTTCTCATTTTGAGTTAGTGTGATATTTTCTCCTGGTTACATTCATGTCATGCGCTTTAGGCAGGAATCCCACAGAAGTGATGTTGTGTTTCCCTTAGTACATCATACCAGAAGGAACACGGTGCAATTTTGTCCTCTTACTGGTGGATTTAACTTTGATCACTTGGTAATGGTGTTTTCCAGGTTTCTCACAGGCAAGTCCAACTTGTGGCCCAGGACAGCTTTGAATGAGGCCCAACACAAATTCTTAAAATATTATGAGATTTTTTTTGTGACCTTTTTTTTTTTTATAGATCATCAGCTATCATTAGTGTTAGTGTATTTTATAATATTGTGGCCCAAGACAATTCTTCTTTCATTGTGATCCAGGGAAGCCAGAAGGTTGCTCACCACTGCTTTAGTATGTACCATATTTCTCTTTGTAATTATTAGGTACTTGTGAGTATTTTCTTTGAGACTAAACAACTATTCAGTTATTCCTCAAACTTCCACTGTTAATTCATACCTGAATCAATTATTAATATGAAGGTTACCAAATGGTTATTTCCTAATTCCATCATTTCTTTTATATTGTTTGCTTTCTGCTATAAGAGTTTTCTGTTTTTGCCTATATAGTCAGTTATTTATATATATATATATATATATACATATATACATATATACATATATATATGTATGTATATATATATATATGAACAAATAGATTCTAAATTTAGTTAATAAAATATTTTATTAACATATAATATTAACATTATCTTAATTATTAAAATATAATCTTTATTATTTTGGTGCTCAAACTGGACCAGACTTGGCAAAGGGACTATGTTAAGTGAGCTTCTGTGTCCTTCTGACATATTCCAATCATTTTAGAACACTTCCCCATTTTCTGGTACAACAAGATGGTCTCAGCTCTGGGGTCAACCATTTTACTGAGGAGCCATGATTTCATTTAATGGAGAATAATATTTAGAAACTAGTATCTTGGCAGTAGATGTGTATAGCACTATACTTTGGTTTTTGAGCGTCATTTTAAATAATAAAAAATTAGAAACAATTTAACATTTACCAGAGAATCAATTAAATATATTCATGGAATGAAGTACAATACAGCTATTAAAATAATGAGATATCTTTGCTGTACTGATATGGAAGAGGGTCTAACATATATTTGGGAAATGTAAGTTAGTGAAAAGTTGGTATGATTTTTTTAGACATTAGATATAAGTAGATGCATATTCAAGTAGAAAATTTAAAAAATGTGGAAGATTACATACCAAACCACAAGCTTTTAAAAAGATTTTAGCAGTAGAATAAGAAGTAACGTAAAATTTTAACTTCTTCATAGGTTCTTTATTTTTTTTTTTTAAGATTTATTTTATTGTTTTTGACAGAGACACACACACACACACACACACACACAGAGAGAGAGAGAGAGAGAGAGAGAGAGAGAGAGAGAGAGAGAGAAGGGAGAGGCCTAGAGCAGTCTCCATATTTATACATTATCAGTTTTCAACATAGTTTTGTTCCACACAGGTTGGGTTGCGCACGGCAGGAACCAGGCAGGGGCCTCCCATGTGGGAAGCTCTCCCCAACAAGAACTGAACAAGAGACACACCTCAGTTTAACACCTGGGTCTGCACAGGTGGAGCCAGGATTCAATCCTCAGACTCCAGGGCTGCAAAGCAAGCACTTAACCCTCTGAGTCATCCAGGCTTCCCCAAAGACTATACAAAGTCCTTTGAGCCAGAATCAAACCAGTGACCTAAGGATTGCCATACCTCCTCCACTACAGGCCTCTACTCTACCAACTGAGCTATTGAAGGCTCTGCTCATAAGCTCTTACAACTTTTTTTTACATTAAATATTTATCAATTTTTATTTAAAAATATAAATCTGAAATCAATAAATACAAAACAGAACAAAAAACTGCTTGAGTGTTAATAGCTTTCAAGAGAATAAAAGTAATTTATGGGGGAATTTAGGGAAACTCAACATCATTGTTTATTAGTAAAGTTGCTAGGATTAGAGTTACTGGTCAATTAGTCTGTAATAATTGCCTCAATCAGTAAGTCAATTTTCTTTAAGTCTCATTTAGTTAGTATCCTCATTAGTTGCGTTTCCATCTATAGATAGATTTTCCTTTATCAGGGCATAAACTTGTTAACACATCCCCAAATCAAGATAGTAGATGCCTCTGGTGCAGATTTGATTATACATTCTCTTGACCCACTCTTGATTTCAGCTGAAGCCACAGGGCAGCATTGTGCCAGCTGAGACTCATCTGGCACTGACAGTGACCCACCTAGACCACAGGCAGCCTGCTTCCTCCACATTTAGGAGCTCCCCAGGAAATCCTGCAAAGCTCCCCAGGAAGTCCTGCAACATTGGTGGATGGCGGCTTGAGGATAAATGCCTTAGTGTAGGAATCAGCAAACTTATTCTGCAAAAGACCAGATGGTAGTTATTTTAGGCTTTATAGGCCATACAGTTTTGGTAGCAACTACTCAACTCTGTCCTTACTGTCCTAAAATAGCCATAAGCAATAAATGAACAAATTAGCATGCTTGTATTCCAATAAAACTTTATTTACATGAAGTCACTGATCAAATTCTGCTTACAGGCCATAGTTGGCTTACAAATGCTCTAGACACCTGCCTTCAGGGTGACAACCCTGGGAGGCATTTTGTATATGCTTCTGACAAAGTTCTAGTGGAATTGAGACTGTTATTCATAGCAGTAACCTGGATAATATCCCCTTATGTTGGCTTATTCTCTTTTTCTATTTACTCTACCTGGTTCCACACTCCTTCTTCCTATGAAGCTTCTAAAATAAAATACATACACCGAAGTCCAAATTTCACATCTTAAATTAAGACATCAAGTTCCCACACTAAATTGTACTGTGAATGAACCAAGAATACAAGTGGAGAAGATGGCGTCTGCCAGATTACTATGACTTCATAAAAAGACAAATAAATTTGGAGATTATACAACAGACAGTATCTCACACTCCAAAAGGGGCACAGTTAAAGTATAAGATGAGTAAAAAGGGAGAAAAAAAAAACTGTACTCTACTTTTCTTTGTCAAAATTACTTAAACGAGGGATGACGGGATAGCTCAGCAGGTTGAGCACTTGACTTGTGGCTGTGAGGTCTGGGGATCGAGCTCCAGCCCTGGCTTGTGCAGGCCCATGTACTGAGCTGTGGTGCAAATGGTAACTGCTGAGATAGTGGCGAGGGTTCTCGCCGCCCATGCAGGAGGCCCTCAGTTCAGTTCCTTCCTCACATGGCCCCACATCCACCTGTGTGGAATGAACCCATGTCATAGCTAAAGATGTACAACTATGGAGACTGCTCTGACCCTCCCCCCTTCTCTCTCTCTCTCTCTTTTTCCCTCTCACCTTCTCTCAAAAACAATAAAATAAAACTTTAAAAAAAGGAAAAACAAATTAAAAAAAATTAAATAGACAGATGTCAGAAACGTGGTGCTCCTTGATTTCTCCCATTTAATTACAAATTGAACAGCTATAATTCAACAAAGGAATACCTATACAGCACACAAACATGTCTGAGATCTGCTCATCAAAACATCTGAAGATGGGCAAATTGCAGAAAAAAGGGGAGGGGTGAAGATAGACATGCAGACACGGGGTTTGTTGGACACAGCTCAGAGCTCACTGCAGTCTAGGGAGAGGGAAGGATTGAGACTGCAGGTGCACTCTCTATGAACCCAGTAATTCTGTCTCAGTTATCTTCATGCAATACAGGTCAGCCCAGTGACTGGGGCAGAGACATTGGGGCAAAGATAGAATATAGAAATGCATCATCTGTGGTCTGACAGCCTTCACTGCCAGGCAGAAAACAGTCATGGAGCTTGGTTGCTACCCCCATCCTCCCAGAGCTCACCTACCCCTCACCCTCCCAGTGTTAGCAGTGGGCCTTGGAAAAATAGCAGTAATGTATTAAAGAGCAGAATATCTATAGACCTGAAAACTGGAGGGAGAGTTTCTGAGTGGCAGATGCACACTGAGGCTAATTTCAGTGACAAGGGAAGAGCTATAGGGGTGAGGCAGCTGTGGTCTGGCAGTAGTCATTATTTGGAGGAGAACAAAGACACAAACATATCAGCTATCTCTCCCAGCCCAGCCTATTCTCACATTTCATGGCTAATTCCAGCGGGAGCAGCAGGGCTGCTGAAGCGCACAGTTCTGCATCTGGCTACAGAGGCAGCACTGGGATTTCAGGAGCCCAGAACCCCATCACCCACCACATTCTTCCACAGGGGTGGTGCCCTAAGGTCAAGATGATCTGGTCACAGCAGAGATGCCCACATCCCCATAAAATTTCCCACTGTTCAAGAAGCCAGAAAAGGGCAAAAGATGGGAAAGCCGGGATGGCTCAGTGTGTTAAGCACTCACTTTGCAGCGCCGGGGACCGAGGATCGAATCCCAGCCCTGGCCCATGTGGACACATGTGCTGAACTGGGGAGTTCCCCCAGCTCAGTTCTCTCTCTGTCTCTGTATCTCTCTCTCTCTCTCTCTCTGTCAAAAAAAAAAAAAGGGGGGGGGGCGGCAAAATAAAATAAAATACTCCAGTACAACCTACTGGAAGGCAAAAGAAAGACCTCTTTATATCAACCTGCTGCTGAATTCATTCCTGTAGATGCCCAGGAAGAGGAACAGTTCATTAAATGCTATGAATAACCAAGGTCACAAGACAATTCTGAGGGAAATAATAAACACTCTAGAAAATAAACTTAAAGACATTGAAAAATGTGACTTAAATGACAGAGAATTCAAGACTGCGGCTCTGAAAAAACTCAACAAGACGCAAGAAAACTCAGGCAATTTAATGAACTCAGAAATAAAATCATCATACAGTATAAATATTTTACCAAAGATACCAAAAATTTAAAAAAAAAACAAATAAGGAGATACTAGGATGGCTCAGTGGGTTGAGTACTTGTCTTGCAGTCCCAGCATCTGAGGATCAAATCCTGGCTCTGGCCCATGCAGACCCATATGCTGAATGGGGGTATGCCCCCAGTTTGGTTCTCAGTGGGGTTAGCTTCCTATGTAGGAGGCCCCTGTTTGGCTCCCACCCAGGGCGTACTTAATGCATAGGAGGCCTCCAGCTTGCGGGGGTAGGGAGGAAGAGAGACTACCCATGTGGTAGTCCCCTGGCCTTGTTTCTGCCCTGCGCAGAACCATGTCCACCTATGGAGTAAAATTATATCAGAAAACTGATGGCATACAACTGTGGAGACTGCTCTGGGACCTCCCCATCATCTCTGTCTTTGTCTCTCTCTTTCTCTCTTTCTTGCTGTATCAAAAACAATAAAAATAAATCAAAAAATGGGAAAAAAAGAAAAAAGAACCAAATAAAAATTCTCTGTCTGAAGAACTCAATAAAAAAGATGAAGGATAGAATAGCCAATTTAGGAAATAGAGCTGACCAGATGGAGAAAGGAATTAGTGATATCAAAGATAGAATTCTGGAAATGGTGCAGATGGAAGAAGAGAGAGACTTGAGTGTTAAAAGAAATGAAAAACTCTATAATAACTATCAGACTCTATCAGAAAGAGCAATATAAACATAACGGGTAAACCTGAGGGAGAGAGAGGAGGGAAAAGAGAGTCTATTCAAACACAGTTGATGAGAACTTCCCAAATCTATGGAAAGAACTGCATCCTCAAATCTAAGGAGCAAACCGAATGCTTAACTACTTCAATACTAACAACTTTCTCCAAGGCACATTATATTAAAACTGTCAAAAATTAATGACAAAGAAAGGATTCTCAAAGGCAGTCAGGAAAAGAAAATGGTAACCTACAAAGGGGAAGCCCATTAGATTATCAACAGATTTTTCAGCAGAAACTCCACAAGCCAGAAGGAAATGAAATCAAATATCCAAACTATTGAAAGACAGAAATTAACAGCCAAAAATAATACATCCAGCAAAGTTATCCTTTAGATATGAAAAAAGAATAAGACTCTTCCAGATATACAAAAGTTGAAGGAATTTCTACCACAGGGCCTGCGTTACAGGCAATTCTAAAGGAAGTTATTCAACCTGAAACAAAAAAAACAAAAGGCTACAAACTATGAGTAAGAATACTGACAGACAGAAGCAGGAAATGGCAATCTCTACACAGAACAGGGTACTATACACTTAAATATAACAAAATAAGTAAAGAAAACAAAACATAAAAAAAGAAAAAGATAAAAATAAGACAAATCTCTACTTCAACACAATAATAAACTCACAAATTAAATAAGGATAATTTGTGACAATAAGAGTATAAAAGACAGTGAGTAAAGGCATGAATTTGCAAAAGGAATTGAGATAAGATATGTGCTGAAGAAAAAGAACTACTGTACATATGAAACGTTCTTTTACAGAAATGTAATGGTAACCACTCCCCCCCACAAGAAAAAATTCAGAACTGAGCCACATAACATTAAAAAAAGGAAGCAGAGGAAAAAAGATCATTGAATACCATCAAGCTAAAATAACAGACAGAAGCAAAAAGGCAAAGAAACAATGGAGGTACTGAGTTACCAGAAAACAAAAGATAAAATGGTTATAGGAAATTCTCATATATCAATAATTATCCTAAATGTAAATGGACTGAATTCACCAATAAAAAGGCACAGAGTAGCAGTAGCAGACTGTATCAAAAAACAAAACCCAAACATATGCTACCTCAAAGAGACACATCTCAACTATAATGACAAATATAAACTCAAAGTGTAAGGGTGAAAAACAATACTCCAAGTAAATGGCATACAGATAAAAGCAGGTGTAGCTAATACTTATATCTGATGAAACAGACTTTAGGATAAAAAAAGTAATCAGAAAAGATGAACATTTCATAATGATGAAGGGAACAATACAACAAGAAGACATAGAATTTATCAATATATATGCTCCCAATCAGGAAGCATCAAAATATATAAAGCAACTACTAGCAGAACTAAAGGGAGAAACTGACTATAAAAACAACACAATTATAGTAGGGCACCTAAATATACCTTTGAAAGTTATGAACAGATTATCCAAATAGAAAAATCAGTAAGAAAATATGTGTCTTAGCCTTAAATGACACATTAGACTATAAAGACATAATTGACATTTATAGAGCCCCTCATTCTAGAATATCAGGCTATACATTTTTTTCTAGTTATGTAGACCAGATGTATCATTTTAAATAGGACAGAGAACAATGACACTGTTCTAATTGGAACAATACATATGGTCAGCCTCCTGACACCTTGAATTTAGCCCCATGAGATCTGGCTGATCGTACATACATTGTGAAAAAGACAGTATGTTGTTTTGTGACCCATTTAAAATGGTATGTCTGGTCAGCCTATTTCTAAGGCACATGGAACATTCTCAAGGATCAACCGTATATTGAGACACAAAACTAGCCTCAGCAAATTTAAGAAGATTGAAATCATTCAAAGCATAGCCTTCGACCACAATGCTTTGAAATTGGAGATCAACTGCAAAAAGAAAGCAAGAAATACCACAGATATGTAGAGATTAAACAACATGCAACTAAAAAATGGCTAGCTTGAAGAGGAAATAAAAGGAGAGATCAAAAGATAAATGAGATTAAAAATACATTGTAATAAAATTATTGGAATGCAGTAAAAGCAATATAAAGAGGAAAATTTACATCATTACAGGCCTATCTCAATAAACGAACAAACAAAACATTCAAATGAACAACCTGAAACTACATCTTAAAACACTAGAAAAAGAAGAACAAATGAAACCCAAAGTCAGTAGAGGAAGAAAATAATAAAAATTAGAGTAGAACTAAAAAAAGAGAGAAAAGGCAACAGAAAAAATTAATGCAACAAAGAGCAGGTTCTTTGAAAAGATTAATAAAATTGACAAACACCTGGCTAGACTCACTAAGGAAAAAAGAGAAAAGACACAAATGAAATCAGAATGAATGATGAGAAGTTATGACAGCTAGCACAGAAATTTGATAGGTCAAAAAAGAATACTATGAAGAAAAATATGCCACCAAATTCAATAACCTAGAAGAAATGGACAAGTTCTTAGAAGTATATAACCTTCTTAGACAGAATCATGAAGAACTGAAAAATCTAAATAGACCGATGAACAATAAGAAAATTAAACAATCATCCAAAACCTCCCAAAAGCAAAAGTCCAGGACCCAGGACCATATGGCTTTGCTAGTGAATTCTATCAAACATTCAAAGAGAATTTAATACCAGTCTTCCTCAAAATCTTCCAAAAATTGAAGAAGAGGAATACTTCAAAACTCATTTTATTAGACCAACATTACCCTAATAACATACACAAAAAAGAAAACTACAGACACATATCTGTGATGAACAGAGAAACAAAAATCCTAAACAAAACACTAGCAAATTGAATACAACAATACATTAAAAATATTATATTAATACATCATGATCAAGTGGGATTCATTCCAGAGGCACAAGGATGATACAACATATGCAAATTGATCAATGTGATGTACCACATAAACAAAATAAAGGATAAAAATCATATAATTATATCAATAGATGTAGAAAAAGCCTTTGACAATATGATTAAAACACTTAATAATTTATGATTAAAACACTTAATAAAATGGGGATAAAAGAAAAGTACCTCAATATAATGAAGGCCATATATGACAAACCCTCAGCGAATGTCATACTGAATGGTGAAAAACTGAAATCTTCTCTAAAATCAGGAACAAGAGAGGGATATCCCCTGTGACCACTGTCATTCCACATACTATTGGAAATCCTAGCCAGAGCAATCAGGCAAGAGAAAAAAATAAAAGGCATCCAAATTGGAAATGAGAAAGTTAAATTGTTACTTTTTGAAGATGACATGAATTTTTGTATAGAAAACCCTAAAGACTCCATCCAAAATCTAAGAAACAATAAACAAATACAGTAAAGTTTCAGGATACAAAATCAATGTACAAAATTCCATTGCATTCCTTATATACTTACAAGGAAATTTCAGAAAATGTTAAAAACAAAAACAAGAACAACAGTTTTGCAATTGCAACAAAAAGAATAAAATATGTAGGCATAAACTCAACAAAAGATGTGAAGGACCTGTACACTAAAAACTCTAAGACATTATTAAAATAAATTGAAGAAGACACAAAGAAATGGAAAGATATTCTATGCTCATGAATCAGAAGAATCAATATAGTTTAAATGGCCATATTACCCAAAGCAATATAAAGATTTAATGCAATCCCCATCAAAATCCCAATGGCAATTTTTCACGAAATAGAACAAAAAAATCATCAGATTTGTATGGAATTACAAAAGACCCTGAAAAGCCAAAGCAATGCTAAGAAAAAAGAACAAAGCTGAAGGTATCACAGATGTGTTTATTTTAGAATTAGCTCGAAGTTAACTCTAAAAGAAATATATATACCTGGAGATAATAATCCCATCGTCTTAAAGAAAGAAAAAAAAGTTTTCAATTTTAATAATGAGATAAAAATACCAAAAACTTCTCTTGAAATAGAGAATGCACAAATAAAACGCAGGTAAGTGACCACTAGCAAAGCTATCAGTTTAGACATTTCTTTTCTTTTAAAAACAACAGACATTTCCTTTGCTATTAAAAAAACAACAACAAAACAAAACAAAAAACCACAACTAAAGATAAAATGAGAAATAACTAATTCCCTATGACATACAGTTTTGGAGTATCAAATTTAAGTAAAACAGGCTCTTTGGGTTTTCAAAAATTATTGGGAGTGCTGAAATGTAATAGGAATATTGGAAAAGATACTGAGAACTAGGGGAATTTCTGGAGAAATTTTTAGGTCTCCTTAAAAATGTATACATTTTTGCATTGCTCAAAGGGACACTTAACTTTTGAAAAACTTTGTCACTGCTGCATCTGTAATTATTAAGCACCAACTACATACAAACTTTATGACTCTTCATCTTATCCTTATTTATGCTGTATATATCTAGATATTTCTCAGACATTTGATAATGTGTCATTTCAGTTTCCCAACTTCTACTGTATTGGCATCATATTCTTTAGAAATGTTTAAGTCTTATGTCATTTTTATTTACTGTTTTTAAAAAGAAATAAATGAATAGGTTAATGATTATCAAGAGGCTAAATCAGTATACATTTCACTTTGTATCCAGTGGGATTTATTCCAGGGGCACAGGATGGCTCAACATATGCAAATTGATCAGTGTGATACACTACATAAACAAAGTGAAGGATAAAAATCATACAAAATAAAAGATAAAAATCATATACTAGTACATCTGTCAGAAGAGTATAGGTTATTTTGCAGTAACAAACAACCCCAACAGTTTAGTGGCCATAACCACAAAAGTTTCTCACTCATGGTACTGTATTTTCCGGCGTATAAGACGACTTTTGAAACGAAAAATAGTCAACCGAAAATCGGGGGTCATCTTATACGCCGGAAAATATGGTAATCAGGCCTTTCAAGAAGTGTGGTATATCAAATTCTTTGGACGGTATGGAGGATGACTTCTTGTGGCAAGATGAAGGGGAAGCCGAAGCTGAAGCCACACCATCTGATTCGGAATTTGATCCATATGATGACTGTCTTACAAATGTACCACAAGAGGTCATTGATGAACTTATGATGTCAGAAGAAGAACATGATGAGGATTTTGA
>PVKE010004312.1:0-65631 GCA_004027555.1 Craseonycteris thonglongyai
AACAAAGACATAGAGACCTATGGACACACTCAATAGCTTGGTGATTGCCGGAGGGAGGGGGAGGAGGGGTGAGGGAGAGAGGGAGGGGAGGTGGGAGAGGGCACCAGCATTATGGACACACTCAATGGTTTGGTGGTTACTAGGATGGGCGGGGGAGGGGGGGGACAGTTGTGGGGGGAGGTGAGAGTGGGCACTAGATATAATAAGGTGATGGAAGGGGAACTGATACTGAGCGATGAGCACATAATACGATGCATGAATGATGTGATGTGGACTTGTACATCTGTAAACTGTCTAATTGTTACCAACCAATGTAACCTCATCAAATTTAACAATAAATTTTAAAAAAAAAATACAGAAAACATGTGAAAGGTTGCCAGATGGGAGGGACGCTGTGGGTGTGAGTGAAAAAAAAGGGAAAGGATTAAGAAGTACAAATTGTTAAAAAGCAGTTATGGTATGCAGCGTATAGCATTAGGAATATAGTCAATAATATTTTAATAACTATGTATGATGTCAGATGGGTACTAGATTTATTGGGGTGAAAGTTAGGAGGGAGTTGAAGGCAAGATGAAAAGGTGAAGAAATTAACAAGTACAAATTGGTAGCTGTGAAATAATCATGGGGAGATACCACGACAGCTCCGTAGTTCAGTGCTTGCCTTGCAATCACAAAGTCTGGGGTTTGATTCTTGACTCTGGCCCATGCAACCCCATATGTGAACTGTGACACAACTGGTAACTGCCAGGATGGCTCAATGTTGAAGGTTCTTGCCTCCCATGCAAGAGGCCCTTGATTTCATTCCCACCCTGCAAGACTCCACCTCTACCTCTGTGGAATGAAAACATGTCATAACTCATGATTTATGACTATGGAGACTGATGTGGGCCCTCCCCCTTCACTCACTCTCTCTCTATATATATGTCTCAAACAAACAAACAAATGAATGAATAAATAAATAAATGGTTAAATTTATTGGGGGTAACATTAGTAAGATTAAATAGGTTCCAGGTGTACAATTCTACAATACATCGTTTATGTGTTGCATCATGTGTTCACCACCCAGAGTCAGTTCTCTTTCCGTTACCACATATTTGATGCCCACTTCCTTCTAAACCACCCTCTTCAACCCTTACCCTCAGGTAACCACTAAACTATTGACTGTGTTCATGAGGTTTTGGTTTTTTTGTCACTTTCAGTTCTACATTCCACATACAAGTGAAGTCATTTGGTTCTGGATATTTTCAGGCGAACTTATATCAATTAACAAAATTTTTTATTTCTTTTATTGTATTATTAATCTCTGAAATATCTATTTAGTTCTTTTTTATAGTTTCAATTTTTCAGATTGCTTTGCTGAGAACATTTAGTACTTTTCTGTACTTGGTTACCTTTCTTTGCTCTCTTTGAGTGTTTTCAAAACTGCAATCTTGAATTCTGTTATTTAGCTCATATATTTCCATATCTTTAAGTTCCTTTTCTGGAGATTTTTCATTTTCTTTCTGAGTAGCCTTGTTCCCTAGGATACTCAATGGTGTTTCTCTTCCTGGGCATAAGGACTTTTCCCATGGTAGATATGAACAGGTGTTCCCTGCACTTCCCAGTTGGTGTTGCTGCACTGTTACAATATTTTCTCTTGGTTACTCGGACTTCTCATACTGGGAGATTTCCTAGAAGGCGGGCTTCTCTTCTTTGACGCAGTCACCTTGGTCTCAGTATGTCTCCTCTTTGAAAGGATATGGTAGGTGATGCCACAGAGATCCCAGTACAGGTAGAAGCTGCCACACATATGTGTCACAGTTTCCCTGTGCCCTCCTGCCAGTTTCAACTGGAAGTATGGGGCAGGGTTTGTTGCAAAAGTGCAGGTTTGTGGCACATGGTACCAGCATTTTCTTGGTTACCAGCTGACTGTAAGCAGGCACTAGGTGGAGTTGGCGGGGGAGTGGGGGGAGTTTTGGAGAGAGTAAGGAAGCAGCAAGACTCTATGTCCAAGAGAGCAAAGTGCTCTAACTGGAACCCTAATTCATCCAGGGCCACACCATGCTCCCGGCACTGACACCATGCTCCAGCTGTCAATGCCCCACTCCAGAGGCTGGTGCCACATTCCTCCTGCCTGCAACATACTACAGTGCCATCCCCATGCTCCAGCTGCCATTGTTGCACTCATGCTGCTGCCATCACACTCCTGCAATCAGCCCTGTGCTCCAGATGCCCATCCCTCTGCTCTTGCCAGTTCTTGGCCTCCAACTACCCCCAGGGTCATGCTCTGTCTCACCTTGTGCTCCCAGGCTCCCACCTTACTTTCTTCTCTGCCAGTTTCTGGGTTACTCTCTATAGCATGTCTCTTCATTGCTCTCTTCCCTTCTCTCCCACTCACCTACATTCCTTTGGTCTGTGTATTTTGTGTGTGTGTGTGTGTGTGTGTGTGTGTGTGTGTGTGTGAACAGTGGGTCTCTCAGCTGAGGCTGTGTGTTGCTTAGGGATTCCCTTGTTGGATTTTAGTTATTCAATTCATTTTATTTTCCAGGAGAGGATTCAAGAGTCTTTTCTCATACCACCATCTGGATGACATATGGGATCACTTCTTAAATTGTATAAATCTCTAACCACTATTCAGTACAACTAAAATTAATATAAAATACTGGAAAAAATATAAGAGGGGAAGCCAGGATGGCTCAGTGGGTTAAGTTCCAGGGACCGAGGATTGAATCCCAGTTGCAGCCCATGTGGACCCAGATGCTGAACTGGGGTGTACTTCTCACGGTGCCTTGAGCCAGGGGCCAAACTGGGGGATGAGAACCAAACTGGGGGTGTGCCTCCCATGTGGGAGGATCCTGGCCCCGTTCCAGTCCTGCATATCTCCCTCCTACCTGTGTGGAACAAAACCATGTCCAAAAAAACTGATGACATACAACTATGGAGACTGCTCTGGGCCCTCCCCCTTCTAACTGTCTCTGTCTCTATCTCTCTATGTTAAAAACGACAAAATAACTTTAAAAAAATAAGAGATGTTACATATATACGAGGTCTGACAGTTAAGTTTTCGAACTTGCCACCATGTGCTTACTATGGCAACACTGTATAAACAACTCGGTAAGGTTTCATAGCCTTGGGATACCAGTGTCTCACAGCTGTGCTCATGTTGTTGTGTGGCAGTGTCTTGCTGAGTGGTGTTCATTATTGTTGTTGTGTGTATTTGTGCACCATTGCAAGAATATCGGAGCTTAAATTACAGCAATGAACAAACATTAAATTTCTTTTTAAACTTGGCAAAAGTGCAAGTGAAATCATGGATATGTTAGTCCAAGCTTGTGGGGATAATGCCATAATATCAACAGTAGTGTACAAATAGATTAAACATTTTTCTGAGAGGAAAGAAAACTTCACTGATGAAGAGAGGTCAGGGTGAGCAGTAATAAGCAGAACTGACAAAAACATTACAAAACTTCAACAAATTCTGTGTCAAAATCATTGGCTAACTGTGAGAAGCATAGCCGACAAAGTAAACATCAAGAAATAGGAAAGTCTTCACTGAAAATCTTTTTTTTTTTAACTGTTAAATTTATTGGGGTCACATTGGTTGGCAACATAGTTTCCAGGTGTACAACTCTACATTACATTGTCTATGCATTGCATTATGTGCTCACCACCCAGAATCAGCTCTTCCTCCATCACCACATATCTGGTGCCCCCTCCCAACTTCACTGAAAATCTTGGCATGAAAAAGTGTGTGCAAAAATAGTCCCAAAAGAGCTCACTGATGAATAAAATCAAAGGAGAGTTGAAGTTTGCCAAGACCTTTAGGAGATGCAAGGTGATGTTTTGGGCCATGTTATCACTGGTGATGAAATATGGATGTACCAATATGACCCTAAAACAAAGCATCAAAATGCACAGTGGAAGTCAGCCAATTCTCCATGACCAAAAACATTCCATCAGTCCAAAACAAGAGTCAAAATGATGTTGCTAACCTTTTTTGATATTAGAGGGATTTTTCATTATGAATTTGTACCAACTGGACAGTTGACTACATGGAAGTGCAAAAATGCTGTGTGAAAAAGTTAGATAAAAACAACCTAAACTTTCCACCAACAAATCATGGCTCTTGCATCACAACAATGCACCAGCTCACACCGCACTGTCTATGAGGGATGTTTTAGCCAGTAAGCAAATAACTGTATTGGACCACCCCCAGTACTCACCTGATCTGGCCCCCAATAAATTTTTTCTTTACCCAAAGATATATTGAAATGAAGACATTTTGATGATATTCAGGACATCAAGTGTAATACTATAATAGCTCTGATGGACATTCCATTTAAAAGAGTTCCAAAATTGCTTTGAAGGGTAGACTAGGAGCTGGCATCAGTGCATAGCTTCCCCAAGGGGTGTACTTCGAAAGTGACCATAGTGATATTCAGCAATGAGGTATGTAGCACTTTTTCTAGGATGAGTTTACAAACTTAATTGGCAATATTCATATGATGGAATATTACTTGGCCATAAAAAAGAATGAAATCTCGCCATCTGCAACAATATGATTGGACCTAGAGGTTATCATGTTGAGTGTAGTAAGTCAGGTAGAGAAAGACAAATGTCATACGATTCTACTTATGGAATATAAAGAACAAAATAAACAAAACAGAAAGAGATTTATAGATACAGAAAGCATTTCATGGTTTCCTGGTGAGAGGGTGGTTGGAAGTGTGGGTGAAAAAGGGGAAGAGATTAAGAAGTAGAAACTCATAGTACAAATTAGTTACAGGGGTTTAAATTACACCATGGGCATATTGTCAATAATACTGTAATAACTCTGTACGGTGTCAGATGGGTACCAGATTTATCAGGGTGATGACTTTATAAGTTATACAAATGTCTCATCACTATGGTTTACACCTGAAACTAATATAACATTGTACATCAAATGTAATTTAAAAAGTATTTTTTAAAAATGCAAGAGGGAAGGGGAGGAGGGGAGAAGGAGAGTGGGAGGGGAGGTGGGAGGGGGCACCAGCATTAGGGGGGAGAGGGGGCAGGGAGAGTTGTGGGAGGAGGTAGGAGTGGGCACCGGATATATGGTGGTGGAGGGGGAGCTGATTCTGGGTGGTAGGCACATAATGCGATTGCATGGGTGATGTGATGTAAACTTGTACATCTGGAAACTATCTAATTGTTACCAATCAATGTCATCCCATTAAATTTAACAATAAAAATAAATAAATAAATAAATAAATAAATAAATAAATAAATAAATAAACAAATAAATAAATAAAAAGAAAGCATAAAAAGCAGGAAACATGAAATAGTGTGTTGAGCATACAACGTCATAGTGGTGATTTCAAATGCAGAGGGATTTTTGATGTGTGTGGGTGGGAGGTGGACTCAGAAAAGTTGAGGGTAGACAACAGAAGAGGCTAACGCTTGGCTCATCTAATTAATTAATTATAAAATTAAAAAAGAATAAACACAAAATTAAAAATAAAGATTTATAAAAAAAAAAATGCAAGCATGGTTTGGGACATCAGGGATATGGGATGGAAGTATCTGCTAAACTAACTTGGCACACTGTAACCCACAGTAGGCCCAAGAAAAAAATCTAACCAGCATGGATAGTGATGGCATGGCAGAGTGTTTCAGAATCTCAGTGAAGGTTCAGTATGATTACATTTACTTTTTAGATACACATTATGACCTGGTCTTTGGAATTGTGAAAGCTGGATGGTAAAAGGACATCAGAGTCCTATAGTTCAACATGTGGACATTCACTTATTCGCAGCTCCAACTACATTTTCATCTCTGGTTCTTAAATTCCAGCCCTTCTACCTTATAATCCCTTAATTTCTAAAACTCTAGCATTTGTCATTTATTTGTATATACCTTCTTCATTCTTCTAATGTCATTTTAATATTTTCAGGGTGGGAGAAGGAAATAAATGTTTGTAGCCAATGCACATATTTTTAACTAGAAATTAATCTCTCTGATTCTTCAAGACTTTATGGGACTACATTAGGCAAAGGTATACCTATACATCTTCTGTACACTAAGTTCGATCCTATACAACTCTCAGACCAGGGCCTATGCAACTTTCAAATTTTTCAAGGCTTGAATTTTCGGATAAAATTTCAGAAAATACAAGTGCTAAAATGGACATTTAGTAGTGTGGTTTTCAAAATACCTATTTGTTTCAAATAAAGACTTTATGTCAAAAGAAAATAATGCACTTTTATAGGTACTTGTTCCCTACTGGTATGAATAGAAGGTTTTGGAAGAAATCCAGGTTATTGAGTGATAAAAGCAAAATTCTTAGAATAACACTGAATCAGTGTGGTCAAGTAAAAAACAAACAAACAAAACAAAACAAACAAACAAACAAAAACAATCTCTCACATTAGGCAGGCCTGGAGCCTCCACCCAGCTGAGTCCTGGCCTAATCACTGAACCAGTGTGCCCATGTTTGAATAATTATATGAATACTTCCCTCACTGAGATGCCATGTAATATCAACCATATGACATGTGTAAAATGCCTAGCAGAGGTAGATGCTTATGAAACATGAATCCTTTACCCTTTCTCTTCTGGCCAGGGCCCCTGAGCATGGGAGGTGACCCTCCATTTTTCAGTTTCTATAGGTGAGTACCTCATACTGATCATACACAGTCTTCTGAGGAATTCTGGTGACAAAAAATTGCATGCAACTAATTTCTACAACGAGAAAGCTATACCCCTGTGACAGGCAATCTGCTTGCTGAAAACAAAAGGGCCCACTAAGCAAGTACCACATTTGACCTATTGCCAGGATTTAGACACTATCTGCAGCCTGGCTTGCTGCCCACTGTTCCTTGTGGCTGTGAATCAAGACTGTGACAGAGAGGTCCCTGGGTCAACTACATTCCATTAATAGATCAAAGTGTTTCATTTAGAGTCTTACAGTGAAAGAGAAGGAATATGGAAGATATTCAGCTTAGGATGGGTATAAGCTTGGCAGAAATGGACACATAAGGATTTCAAATAAAAATCTGAAAAAGTCAAAGATACTAAGGAATTCTTATAGCCTGGTCATTAGAATTAAAGGGTATCCCAAAATTCACGCAAGAAGTAATTTTGATAGAAAACACAAGTTTATAAATAAAAATTGTAAATTTTTATTGCTCAACAATGAAAACGCACTGTTCTTTTGTGTAGCTCTCCATTTTTAATAACCCTGAACTGTCAGCTGTCACGCTGTCTTTTTTGTTGTTGTTGGCAACACTTTACTGCACAAATGACGCAAAATTCAAATCTTGCGTGAATTTTGGGACACCTTTTACTTCTTATAACTTAACAGTTCTCAATATTTTTCCCTCCACTACTGAAAGGAGGCCACCAGTTTACAGGAAGGGTTCTAAAGTTCCCTCAAGAAAGTCTGCTGGTATTTACCATCTCAATAGAGTAGCTCATTTTATGTCATAATCCATAAAATCTGATGTCATAATTTTTATGCAGCTCGTTTTTAAAACAAGTTGGAAAATTTAGCAGTCATGAGGTAAGATGTAGATTTCTGAGCTTCTTTACACTTTTTCCCAAGGACATTTTCCATTCTCAAGATATCATCAGTAGGAAGTTGGGATGGCTCAGCAGGTTGAGTACTCACTTTGCAGCCCAGGGATTGAGAATCAAATCCTGGCCCTGGCCCATGTGGACCTATAGTCTGAACTGGGGTGTGCTTCCCATGTGGGAGGCCCACAGTTCAGTTTTTGCTCCCCAGGTTTGGATCCTAGCTCAAGGAGGTGTGCCTCCCATGGGGGAGGCCCCCCTGCGTAGCCCCCGCCCACCTGTGTGGAACAAAACCATGTCAAAAGCTGATGAATTATAACTATGGAGACTGCTCTGGGCCCTCCCCCTTCTTTCTGTCTTTCTTCGTCAAGAATAAAATAAACCTTTAAAAAAAGATAACATCAGTGACAACTTATATTGTCTTCTTCTAAATACATATTTCTAGTCATTTATTAGCTACATCAAGTACATGAAGATAATTTTTAAAGAAATCTGTTTACCAGTAGAGATTAACTCTACCTTTCATTAATGTTATCTATCTCTTACATTCATTTGGGTTGGGAAAATAAAGGTAGGGGTTATTTCAGATGATAGAATAAAATAATAATTACAAAAATGACTCCAGGGTCAGGAAAGATTTTTGATAGGCAAGAAGAATTCAAATTCTCTGCATGCAGAATATGTAGACATATGAGTAAAGGTTGGGAAATAACTTTCAGAAGCAAGAATATAATTACAGGTGTGAGTACAATATTTTAATATATCTTAAACATAGCTTATTTGTTTCATGTTGTTTTCCATTAGGGCACAAAAGGTATTAAAAATTTTACTCTGGGGCATGTATAACTATAATTCTTCTAAGTGGATGGCCGTCACAAGCATGCATGAATGACTGCAGAGTTTGTTCACTTGGAGAGAATGTTGATTTACTTATGCACACTGCTGTAGCAGTTACTATTAAAATAAAATTTAAGGGCTGATTTAGCATGGCTGTCTGGTGAGGATATCATTTTGTAGGTGACATATTAGTTGCAGTCATATGTAACAATCAGAACCTAAAGTGACTATATTTATGTTATAATAATGAAGTACTTTTCTTTTTTTTATTTTTGTTTTTGAAAGAAGGTAAGAGAGAGAGAGAGAGAAGAAAAAGGAGGAGGAGGAGGAGGAAGGGCCCAGAACAGTCTCTATAGCTGTACACCATTAATTGTGACATAGTTTCATGCCACACAGGTGGATATGGAGCTGAGAGGAGTGGGACCTGAACTGGGGCCTCCCAATTGGAAGGCAAAAACCCTTGTTGCCACCCCAGCAGTAATCAGCTGCACTGCAGTTCAGTATATGGGTTTGCACGAGCCAGGGCCGGAACTTGATTCCCAGACCTCATGGTTGGGAGGCAAGTACTCAACCTGCTGAGCCACCCCAACATCCCCAATGAAGTACTTTCTTAATATTAGTTATTTATCCATATAATAATAATAGCAGAGATGCTGGGATAGCTCAGCAGTTGAGCGCCTGCCTTATACTCACAAGGTTTGGGGTTTGATTTCTGGCCCTGGCCCATGCAAACCTATATGCTGAACTGTGGTGCAACTGGTAACCACCAGGATGGCTCAGTGGTGAAGGTTCTTGCCTCCCATGCAGGAGGCCTCCAGTTCGGTTCCCGTCCCACGTGGCTCCACATCCACCTGTGTGGAATGAAACTATGTCACAACTAATAATGTACAACTATGGAGACTGATCTGGGCCTTCCCCCTTCTCTCTCTCTCTCTCTCTCTCTCTCTCTTTCTCTCTGTGTGTTTCTCTCTCTCTCTCTCTCTCTCTCTCTCTCTCTCTCTCTCTCTCTCTCTCTGTGTCTCTCTCTCTCTCTCTCTCTCTCTCTCTCTCTCTCTCTCTCACCTTCTCTCAAGCAATAAAAAATTTAATAATATTAGCAAATGACTTAAAGACTAAAGTGAACCCTGAATGACCTTATGTCAGATAATTGATTTGGTGGGGGCAACACATTTTCAAATGAAACAGCTAAACAAATAGTTAAATTGTGTCAATGCCTGGGTGTCTTCCAAATGAGTTCTAAATAAACAGAAAATCCATAAATTTTTTACTCAGTAGTTTACATCTTTTATCAAGGCCTGCTATCACCCTCATTTCAGTCAAGTCAGTAACATCAAATATCCTGATTATATTCACCAAAAATGAATGTAGGTGAGATGCCATTAAAATGGTGTGAGAGAAACTCCTTGAAATCTCCCCAGTAAGTTACAACAAATTGAACAGCTATAATTCAACAAGGGATTCTCTATGTAACACACAAACACACATGAGATAACTGAGCATTGAAAAATCTAAAAGTGGGAAAATTGGTGCAAACATGGGAGGAGGGAAGAGGAGGTGCAGAAATGGGAACTGTGGAACACAGCCCAGAGCTTACCATAGTGGCAGAAGAGGGAAGAGTTTACCGTAGTCACAGAAGAGGGAAGAGGTGAGTGAGGCCACATGTGTACATACCTTTAGTGGCTCCAAGCATCCTTGCCTGAGGGATCAGTATATAATACTGAACCCAGAACTCAGGGCCAAACAAAGACCAAATACAGAAGAACAAAAGCCCTCACAGCCTACACAGCCAGGCAGAAAACAAAGACATGGATCCTGGCTGCCTCTCACACCCTCCCAGAGCTTGCCTCCCAAACACACTCCCAGTGTTTCTGCAAGCCCCAGAAGAAACTGTAGCAGTGAGTATCAGGTTAAACAGCAGAATATGTACAGCCCTGAGAACTGGGGAGGCAGTTCCTGAGTGGCAGACACATAATGTGGCCATAGAGAAGGAGCTGAAGGGGCAAGAGAGCGGTGGGCTGGCAGCCACCACTACCCAGAGCCAAAAACACAACTGTTTCCTCTCCCATCTCAGCCCACCTCCACCTTGCCCAGCTGATCCCCATGGGGGTGCCCGCTGAGACACATAAGCATTACTGCATCTGGCTACAGAGGCAGCACTGGGGTTTCAACAGCTCAGAGCCCCATTGCCCACCAATCCTCTCACAGAGGTGGTACACTGAGACCAAGGCGACCTGGTCACAGAAAGTCCACCTTACAAGAAGTCATCCACAGAAGAAGATAGAAAAATGCAAGAGAAAATAAAATGCGGCAGCTCAAGAGAGAAAAAAAAGAGATTGCTCCAGCAAAGCCTACTAGAAAGCAAATGAAAGACCTCTTGGGACATCATCAAGATGGTGGTATGAAAGGAGCTCTAGAAACCTCTCCTGGAAACAACCACCAATTGAGCAACTAAAATTCCTAAGCAACACACAGCTTCAGTTGAGCGACTCACTCATTGCAAGAATATACCAAAGGCCAAGGAAGGGAGGTGAGCAAGAGAGAAAGAAGAGAGCAGTGTGTAGACTCACCACACAGTGAGACCCAGAGACTGACCTGAGAACAACATGGATACTGGCAGAGGAGAAACTGAGGTGGGAGTATGGGAGTGCGGGCTGAGGTGCAAAACGACTCTGGGCAGGTTGGAGGCTGAGAACCAACAAAAGAAGAGATGAGGGCAGCAGGAGCACGGCAAAGGCAGCAGTCACTGAACAGCATGGGAGGCCAGAGTGTGGGGCCAGTAGCTGAATCAGGAAGCGGGTGCCCAGAGTGCATTCCAGCGAGTGCAGCACTGGCACCAGGAGAAAACTGGATGGCTGAGGTACAGTGTGGCCCTTGACAAGTAGGGCCCCAGCCTGAGCATTGCATGGCTTTGGACACACCCCCTGGCTGCTTTCCCAAGGCTCACCTCCCCCGATCCCACCAGCTCTGCCCAGAGCCTGCATTTAGTCAGCTGTGCTAGGAAGCCACCATTACCCTGTGACACAAACAAATCTGAACCTTTTCCAAAAAACCCCTCTCCCACAGTTCCCCAAGCAAATGGCATTCAAAGAAAAGCAGGTTAAGCCATAGTAAATCTGATCAAACAAATTTCAGAACAAAAAAGGGTATAACAGACTAAGATGGTCATTTTATAATAATAAAGAAGACAATATAACAAGAAGACATGACACTTATTATATCCCCCCAACTAGGAAGCACCAAAATTTACAAAGAAACTAATAATGGATCTATAAAAGAAACTGACAAAATCGTAATTATAGTAGGGGACTTAAACACCCCCTTGACAGCCATGAACAGATCATCCAAACAGAAAATATCAGCTTTATATGATACATTATAGCAATTAAGACATAATTCGCACTTATAGGACATTTCATCCTACAACACATGACCATACATTCTTTTCTAGTGCACATGGAATGTTCTCAAGGGGAGACCATAGGCTGGGAAACAAAGTTAGCCACAGCAAATTTAAGAAGACTCAACTCCTACCAAGTGTATTCTCTGACCACAAAGCTTTGAAATTGGAGATTAACTACAAAAAGAAAGCAGAAAAAAACACAAACATCAAGATTAAACAATATGTTGTTAAAAAAAAAATTCAATCAAAAAGAAATAAGAGAAAAAATATATAGAAATGAGTGACAACAAAAATACAACATATCAAAATTACTGGGATGCAGTGACAGTAGTAATAAGAAGAAAACTTATATCATTACAGACCTGTCTCAAAAAATAAGAAAAATCACAAATAAATAACCTAATATCACATCTTAAACAACTAGAAGGGGACACAGGGATGGCTCAGGAGGTTGAGAGCTCACTTTGTAGCCACAAGTTTCGAGGATTGAGTCCCGGTCCTGGCCCCAGCTCTTGCAAACCCATAAGCTAAACTGTGGTGTGCTTCCCATGTAGGGGCACCCCCAATTTAGTTCCTGCCAGGGAGAGCTTCCATATAGGAGGACCCCTGTTTGACCCCTGGCTCGTGGGTGCATGCCTCCCATGTGGGAGGCCCCCAGCCTGGTTCCTGCCCTGAATGTCTCCAGGCCCACTTGTGTGGAACAAAACAATGTCAAAAACTGATGAACTATGGAGACTGCTCTGAGCCCTCCCCCTTCTTTCTCTGTCTTTCTCTCTCTTTGTCTCTCTATCAAAAACAATAAAATATATCTTTAAAAAAAAAGAACTAGAAAAAAAGAACCCCCCCCAAAAAACCCAAAACACACACACACAAAAACTTAACACAAAGTCAGCAGAAGGAAGAAAGGAATAAAAATTAAAGCAGAACTTAACGAAATAGAGAACAGAAAACCAATAGAAAAAATTAATGCAACAAACAGCTGGTTCTTGGAAAAAATTAATAAAATTGACAAACCCCTGGCTAGACTCATTAAGGTGAAAAGCAAAATGGCAAAATGATTAAAAGAAGAAGTGAAATAGGAGTTACGGCATATACCACTGAAATACAAAGGATCATATGAGAATACTATAAAGAACTATACGCCACCAAATTTAATAACCTAGAAGACATGGACACTTTTTTAGAAACATATAGCCTACCTAGACCAAATCAGAAAGAACTGAAAAATCTAAAAATACCAATCAACATTGGGAAATCAAAACAATTATCCAAAACTCCCTCGAAGCAAAATTCCAGGACCAGATCGCTTGATTAGTGAATTCTACCATTCAAATATTATTTAATACCTATCTTTCTCAAACTCTTCCAAAAAACTGAAGAAAAGGCAATACTTCCTAATTCATTTTATGAGGTCAACATTACCCTGACACCAAAACCTGGTAAGGATAATACAAAAAAAGAGAACTACAGACCAGTATCTCTGATTAATACAGATGCAAAAATCCTACACAATATACTAGCAAATCAAATACTCAAAGTGTTAAAAAGATTACCGTCAGGATCAAGAGGGATTCATCCCAGAAGCACAAGGATGGTTCAACACATGCAAATCAATCAATGTGATATACCACATAAACAAAATAAAAAGTAAAGACCTTATGATTATATAAACTGTTACACAAAAAGCAGATGACAACATACAACAACATTTATGATTAAAACACTTAGTAAAATGGGAATAGAAGAAAAGTAGCTCAACATATTAAAGGCCATATATGACAAACCCTCAATGAATATCATACTGAATGGGGAAAAACTGAAACCTTTTTCTTTAAAATCAGGAACAAGACAGGGATGCCCCCTGTGACCACTATTATTTAACATAGTGCTGGAGTTCTAACCAGAGCAATCAGGCGAGAGAAGGAAATAAAAGTCATCGAAATTGGGAGAGAAGACGTTAAACTGTCACTTTTTGCAGATGACATGATTCTTTATATAAAACACCCTAAGGACTCCATGAAAAAACTATTAGAAACAATAAATGAATACAGTAAAATTGGAGGATACAAAAATCAATGTACAAAAATTTATTGCATGCCTACATACTAACAATGAAATGAAAAAGAAATGATAAAAAAAAAGCTTCTGAAATTTCAAAAAAAGTAGACTACCTAGGAATAAATTTAACAAAGGATGTGAAGGACCTATACACTGAAAACTATAAAACATTATTAAAAGAAATTAAAGAAGATACAAAGAAATGAAAAGATATTCCATGTTCATGGATTAAAAGAATCAATATAGTTAAAATGACCATGTTACCCAAAGCAATATACAAATTGAATGCAATCCTCATCATAACCACAACAACATTTTTTCAATAAATAGAACAAAAACTCATCAAATTTGTATGGAATTGCAATAGGTCCTGAATAGCCAAAGCAATCCTACAATAAAAGAACAAAATTGGAGAAATCACATTCCCCAACTTCAATTTGTACCAAAAAATGACAATAATCAAAACGGAATAGTACCGGCAGAAAAACAGACACAAAGACCAATGGAATAGAAATGAACATCCAGAAAAAAACCCACATATATATGGGCTGATAATTTTTGACAAAGCAGCCAAAAACATATAATGAAGTAAAGAATGCCTCTTCAATAAACGGTACAGAAAAAATTGAAAAGCCACATGCAAAAGAAAAAAATCTAGTCTGCAATCTGTTGTGAAATAAAATTAACTCAAAATGAATCAAAGACCTAAACATAAGACCTAAAATAATAAATTTCATAGAAAAATACAGAGGCACTAAATTTATGGATCTTGGGTTCAGTGAAGAATCTATAAATTTGACCTCAAAGGCAAGAGATGTAAAAGCAAAAATAAATTAATGAAACTATAAAACTAAAAAGCTTCTGCACAGCACAAGAAACCATTAACAAAACAACGAAGTAACACACTGAATGGGAGAAGATATAAGGGTTGGTCAAGAAATTCACAGAAAGAAAGAGAAGAAGGATTAAAAAAAACCTATTTATTATTTTTCCTTTTCAATATATTCACCCTTAACACAAATACACTATTCAGATTTTTCAATAAGTTTATTTATACCTCAAAAAAGTTTTGTTTTTGCTCTCAAAATATGATAAAATTGCAACTTTACCCAAAGCAATATACAGATTTAATGAAATTCCCATCAAATTCCCACAGACATTCTTTCAAGAAATAGATAAACAAATTATCAGATTCACATGGAACCACAAAAAACCCCAAACTGCCAAAGCAATCCTCTGAAAAAAAAAACTAAGGTTTGAGGCATCACACTCCTTGACTTCAGCCTATACTGCAGAGCGTCAATAATCAAAACAGCTTGGTATTGGCAGAAAAACAGACATACAAACCAATGGAACAGAATTGAAAACCCAGAAATAAACACACAAATATATGGACAGATAATCTTTGATAAAGGAGCAAGAAATATACAATGGGGAAAAGAAAGCCTCTTCAGTAAATGTTGCTGGGAAAATTGGAAAGCCACATGGAAAAGAATGAATCTGGACTGTGAACTGTCACCATACACCGACATTAACTCAAAGTGGATTAAGGACCTCCACATAAGACCCGAAACTAAAAAGTGCATAAAAGAAGGCATTGGCACTAAACTTACAGACTTTGGGCTCAGAGAACACTTTATGAAGTTACCCTAAAGGCAAGGGAAGTGAAAGCAAAAATAAATAAATGGGACTATATCAAACTAAAAAGCTTCTACACAGCAAAGGGCACCATCAACGAAGTAAAAAGAAAACCAACCGAATGGGAGAAAATATTTGCAAACAATGCCTCTGATAAGGGGCTAATATCTAAAATTACATAAAGAACTCATACAACTCAACAACAACAAAACAAATGATCCAATTAAAAGATGGGCAGAAGACCTAAACAGGCACTTCTCTCCTGAAGACATACAAATAGCCAACAGATACATGAAAAAATGCTCAACATCACTAGCAATTATGGAAATGCAAATTAAAACCACAATGAGATACCACCTCACACCTGTTAGAATGGCTATAATCAACAAGACAAGGAATAACAAGTGCTGGAGAGGCTGTGGACAAAAAGTAACCCTCATACACTACTGGTAGGAATGTAAATTGGTACAACCACTGTGGAAGGCAGTGTGGAGATTCCTCAAAAAAACTAGGAATGGAATTACCATATGACCCAGCAATCCCTCTTCTGGGTATCTACCCAAAAAACCTGTAAACCTTAATCCACAAAGATATATGTACCCCAATGTTCATCGCAGCACTGTTCGCAGTGGCCAAGACATGTAATCAACCAAAGTGTCCTGTAATAGATGACTGGATGAAGAAGTTGTGGTACATTTACACAATGGAATACTACTCAGCAATAAGAAAAGATGAAATACAGCCATTTGTGACAACATGGATGGACATTGAAACATCTTATTAAGCGAAGTAAGTCAGAATGAAAGAATCAAGAAACATGACCTCACTTATAGGTGGAATATAAAACTGAAAGGAACAAAGAAACAAAGACTCATAGACACTGTCAATAGTTTAGTGGTTACCTGAGGGTAATGGGGAGGTGGTTGGGAGTAGGGCGGGGGAATCAAACATACGGTGATGGAAAGTGAGCTGATTCTGGGTGGTGAGCACATAATGCGATGTATAGACAATGTAATATAGAATTGTACACCTGGTAACTATGGAATTGATATCAATTAAAGTCACCCCAATAAATTTAACAACAACAACAAAAAATTACAACTTCAACCTCTTTGTCATCTGTAAATATTTTCCCTCGAAGCTGTTTTTTCATATTCGGGAACAAATAATAATCAGACAGAACCAGGTCTGGAGTGTAGGGAGGATGGTTTAATGTTTGAAAGGCACAGTCCTGAAGAGTAGTCAACTCAAAAATGTTCTTGTGCACGGGCATGTTTTCATGCAAATGCAGCACCCGTTGGTCCATTTTCCTCTTCTTTTCTCCTTCATGGATCCTTTTAACTATTTCCTCAGACTGGTACAGTACTCTCCAGTTATTGTGACACCCTTATATCTGTAATAAATAAGCAGAATACCCTCATTATCCCAAAAAACAGTAGCCATAATTTTTCCAGCTGATTGCAATACCTTGAACTTCTTAGGGGTGGTGTACACTTTTCATGCTACTAAATGGACTCCTGTTTTGACTCAGGTTCATAATGATGAACCCAAGTTTCATCTCCAGTGACAATCTGGTTTAAAAATTCATCTTGTAGTCTCTGCAGTGATGCAAAAACTGTCATGAACACTCAACGCACTGTTGTTTTTGAAGCAGCGTGAGCATTCTCAGTACCCTTCTTGCATTGACTGTTGACATTCTTAAATGCTGATGGAGAATATTCAAAATGGTTGTAGGTGATACTCCAACCACGTCTATAAGCTGCTTTTTAGTCAATCTGGCATCTTCCACTACAAGTTTTCATTTTTGACAACGTCTGAAGAAGTAGCCTCAACAGGGTGTCCAGGGTGGAGGTTATCTTCAATCAACACTCTGCCTTGCTTGGAAAGGCTATGCCACTTGTGAACTATGGATTTCTCAGGGCAACAGTCCCTGTAAACTACTAACATCTCTTCCAAAATGGTTTGAGCTGTTTCCCCTTGTTTTGTGAGGAACATAATGATGGCGTAAAGTTCAATTTTATCCATACTTAGGGTTTTCTTCAAGTTTGATGTGCTTCTTCAGCCTAAACAGACACAAGTAGGCTGAAATTTGGCACATACACTAATAATAATTCACACAATCAAACTGTTCAACAACCCTGTTCCCTAAATTTCTTGACCACCCCTCATACTTGCAAACAATGCCTCCAATAGAAGTTAATATCCAAAATATATAAAGAACTGGTACAACTCAAGAACAACAACAAAAAAAACTAGCAATCCAATTTTAAAATGGGCAGAGGACCTAAACAGACACTTCTCCCAAGAAGACATATAAACAACCAACAGATATAAGAAAAAGTACTCAACTTCACTAGCAATTAGGGAGATGCAGATCAAAACTGCAATGCGAAACCACCTCACATCTGTAAGAATGGTTACAATCAACAAGACAAGGAATAACAAGTGCTGGAGAGGCTGGAGAGAAACAGGAACCCTCATATACCGCTGGTGGGAGTGTAAATTGGTACAGACACTATGGAAAACAGTATGGAGCTACCTCAAAAAATTATGAATAGTTACCTTATGACCCAGCAATCCCTCTTCTGGGTGTCTACCCCAAATATCTGAAAATTTTTGTCCTCATAGATATATGTACCCCAGTGTTACCCCAATGTACATTGCAGTACTGTTCACAATGGCCAAGTCAAGGAAACAACCAAAGTGCCCTTCAATAGATGACTGGATAAAGAAGATGTGGTACTCATAAATATACACAATGGAATATTACTTGGCCATAAGATGAAATACTGCCATTGCAACAACATGGATGGATCTTGAGATTATCATATTAAGCGAAATAAGTCAGATGGGAAAAGTCAGTAATTATATGACTTCACTCATATGTGAGATATAAAACTAAAAGCAACAAAGGTACAAAAACTCATAGACACAGATAACTATTTCATTGACCTATTAAATTTAAAGGCTCTAAATATTTAATCAAAGGATTCAAAAGGAATCATTGAAAGAAGTGATCTGGGGAAGCTGGGGTGACTCAGTGGGTTAAGTGCTTGCCTTGCAGCCCTGAGGACTGAGAATAGAATCTTGGCCCCAGCCTGTGTGAACCCATATGCTGAACTGGGGTGTGCCCCCAGTTTGGTTCTTGCTGGGGTGTGCCTCCCATGTGGGAGGACCCCGGCCCAGTTTTGGCTCTGTGCAGCCCTCGCCCACCTGTGTGGAATGAAACTATGTCAAAAACTGATGACGTACAACCATGGAGACTGTTCTGGGCCTTCCCCCTTCTCTCTGTCTCTCTCTGTCTTTGTCAAAAACAATTCAATAATTCTTTTTTAAAAAGAAAGAAAGAAAGAAAGAAAGAAAGAAAGTGATCTGCATATTTAAAAATCCCAATTTCTATTCTATTTTCTTGGTTTTTGGAAAATAAAAGGTACAACTATTGCATTATGTTTTGCTTGTTCTATTAACACAGATAGCAGCTGCTTATATAATTCCAAAGCTGGAGAGGGAAGCCTAGTTTACTATCAAGAGGATGGGGAGTGGCAAGTTTATATTTCTCAAAATCTCTGGTTCTACGAGTCTTATGTTTTCTTTGAATTTTTATCTCCGCTTTTATTTTACTTCCTGAGTATGCTGGCCTTCCATGCACTTGTATAATCAAAAAGCTGGATACCAACCTGGTTGTCCCTCCCCCTATTTGTATGCCTCCTGTTTCCCAAAGTTTTACTGATCAGGGCTGTCACTACAGTAAACTTAATAGAGAGTGTGAGTGAAAGGCAGGGGGAGGTTATGATATAGCAGATACAGCAAACAACTAGAATTTATCTATTAGCTATCTCTGCCTATCAAAGCATCTTTTCATTCCAACCATGGGAATTTTCACTATTTCTTGCTTCATCGCATCTCCAGCTCCTAGCTACATGCTGGCCTGCTTTGTCTCCTCTGACCTCCCCCATTTCCTCCCTGATAAGGTTACCCTCCCACTCTAAGGCCCTGCTTGCTTTATTTGCGGAACAGAACTGGGACTCTTTAGCTACTTTCGGTTCATAAAGGTATTGTTAGGCTGGGGTTATAGGTGTGAAGCACACATCGTTTAAGGTGTATTCCAGTTCAGCAATGACAGTGCTCTCCTAGAGAGGAAATTTGTTGTCATCAGCTTTTGTTTCCTCTCTCTCCAACATTAAGTATGTATGTAGAAATGAAGGACTTCGAATTTGGCTGAAAGGGAGTCAGAGATCATGAGAATTTGGAAAACTTGTCAAACTTGAAATCTATAGTAAGATCCAACCACGTCTGTTGTGGACCAAAACAAACAAACAAACAAAAACTGATGCCTAGAGTTTGGAGATTTACTGGAGGTTATACAGCACTTTCATGTAGAAGTTGAATACAAAAGTTTGATCTAGGGCTGTTTCCATGATCTCATAGAGCAACTCAATTTTTCAGAAGCCAAACAGCATTTCAGCTCTGTATATTTAATTTTCAATGACATTGCCAGCATAGGTCCCACAGGAAAGAATACAGGCATACAAGGGCTGTCCAGAAAAAATCCAGCCATTAATGCCTCTACTTTTCATATTATATGGCTGGATACTTCCCACAGCCCTGTGTAGCAGGAGAGACACACAGTCACTACAAACACAATACATGATCTCAGAGACTCTGATATGTTCAATATTCATTGTAAAGTTTTCTGTTGACCATTTATGTATAATTCATTCTCTAATTTCTAGGCATGATAATGTTACAAAGGGTACTTTTCATATTTTTACTAAAGTCCTTTGCAGCCACTATCAAAGATAAAATACCAAGCTGAAGATTTCTTATTCTAACCCAGAAGAGAGTGAATTAGTTAAATTTCTTATGTTCCTAGAAAAACGAAGAAAATATATGTAGTGTCATTATCCACTAGTAGAAATGAAATATCTTCTATAATAAATTAGATTCCTAACACATCTGTCTTAAATTTGCTAGAGCAGATACCTAAAGAAATCATTTATGAATGTTAAGAAAAAATAATTAATGAATATATGAGCTAGATTTGACTGAAATGACTAACTGAAAGAAGCTTACAAGATAAAGAGAAAAAAATGTATCCAAACCATCTCTGTTTATAGAAACGAAGAAAATCTCCTCAGCAGAATTCAGACATTTAACAAGCTTGGTTGTAAACATTTGTTCAAACAGTCAACAGGACAAAGAAAATGCTCCTGTGAGAACAGTAACCAGATCTTAGGGCCCTGGGCTTTGAAGTTTAAAATGTTTCCCCAGAACCGCCGCATTCTTCTTTCTATCTCACCCCACTGGAAGATCGCAAAAGTAAATTCACATTTGTTCCCTCTAACTGTTATCATGCCAAAAATACACATTCATTGATAAAGCCCATCAGTGATTCATTACATACCATCATCCCAAGGTTTCCAGTATAAATGCCATGTTAAATGAGCCTCTTCTGTTTTATTAATGCTTAACAGATATTTAATAGTGATGATAGTGCCAATGATTGTTACTGTATCATACCATTAAAACTGCAAAGGCACCTGCCCCCAGGTTCTGGTGACTTTTCTCATTTCCTTAGCTGTGGCTGAGCTGAGATTCATTTGGAAGTAGAAATAGTGGGGTGTAACCATTCTTTCCATATTTTTCCTTTTCTCTGCAGGTCAATTTTATTTTTTCATTTCTTCCACTCTTTATCAATTGAGAGAGAGAGAGAGAGAGAGAGAGAGAGAGAGAGAGAGAAGGAGGAGGAGGTGGAGGGGGAGGAAGAGGAGGAGGAGAAGAAGAAGGAAGAGACAGGGAGGAAATAGAAGAGAAAAAGAGAGAAGATGGAAAGAGAAGAAAGTTCCGGTGAATTAAAATTTAGGATGAGAATGTATATTTATGTTTAACATAAAGTAAACAAACAAATACATTAAAATGATACACATTTTAGTTTCCTGGTATTTCATATATACTTCCATGTGTTCCTTTCCTGAAGCTCCAGTCTTCCCCAGAGCCTTCATTCAAAGCATTAATTCATTTACCAGTCAACAAATGGAGTCAACTAAGGCTCCTATAAGTCCTAATACATGTGAACTCATATGCAACCAAGACACTGCCCATTTGTGTTGTTAGTCTTGTTCCCAAGGGAACCTCTAAAGACTCTGTAGTAAGGAGCTGGGACCTGGGTTTGCCTTCTGGAGGCCTTCTGGTGGCCTCTGGCTGCTATGATGATGGCCTTCTTGAGGCCTCACTACTTTGGGTCCTGATTAGAATCCCATTTTGATCCAGAACAGCCATCTGGTCATGTGGGTAAAACGGTCCTGGACAAGTATTGCTCCCACTGCTTCAGGAGATCTCAACCTCCAAACACACTAAGTCCCAAAGGCAAGAAAGGTGACAAAGTTGGCTACCACAACATGCAGGATGTAAGAAAGAATATAAACCAGAATTCCACTCTATCTAGACATTGTCCTAAAAATGAATACCTGTTATGCTCCTTTGGTGTAAGGTCCCACAAAGAGATTTTGGTCATCTCAGAGAAGTCTTCTGTCATCGCTTGTGCAACTCAGTAGAGTGACAATGATCAGGAGAATTGGGAAGAGAACAGGGGCACAAAAAGTATCCACACTTTCTCACATCTGTGCCATATCTTTTATTCCCTCATATATCCAGCAAAAGGACTCCACATATGTTCTCTAGCCAGAGTTCCATACTATGTATTTCCACAACAAAACCGAGGATGCTGAAGCATAAGAATACAGAAATTGTCAAATGGCACCATCACCAAGACATTTTTATTTCATCCCTTTAAATAGAACTGCAATTTGTCCCTGCCTCCCTCATCCCTTTCCTGCCACTGATCTCATTTAGAACTTCATGTTTAATAACACTTTTAAATACCAGTCATAAGTAAAACAGAAATGAAAAAATTTAAGTGCTCCTACCTCTTGTTTACAGTTGCTGTAATGGTTTCTTAAAATCTTTGCATTGTAGTATTGTGGCACCAGTCCACACTTCCAACATGCCACTTATATCAATGGATGTTTACACGGTCACCTCCCACCCAGAGTGTAGGCTCCTCTGATTAAATTTTCTATGCCCACCATTTACATTAGGCTAGCAGGGGTCTCCAAACTTTTCAGCCCGCGGGCCACATTAACTATCAAACAGCAGTTTGGGGGCTGACTACACACTCGAGGTCCAAATAAAAAAGAATCAAAACATAGATGTTGTTTTTAATTAGTTATTTAATATTATTTTATTCAAATAAAAAGGTCTCCACGGGCTGGATGAGAGGGCCTCGTGGGTCAGATGCGGCCCGCAGGCTGTAGTTTGGAGACCCCTGCATAGAAGGGTTTAACAGGCATCCAATACATGCTTATTGAATAAATTTGGTAGAATGATTTAATGCCCGAGGGGTCTTCAGGGTAACTGAAAAAGATCACCTCCAAAGTCCTTTTCAATTCTTTAATTTTCATTTGAGGATGTTATGTTAGTCCCTTGCATGGTTTTTTGCTGTTTTTGTGACTTCCACCCATAACTTCAGGGTACTCTTCAACCTAAGCTTTAGACCAAGGGTGTCAAACTCAATTAAAACATGGGCCATTTGGTGCAACAGGCAAGATTCACGCAGGCCACATCACATTTACAAAAGGTGCTGGAACTGAGTCAGAGCATTTATACACGCCCCCACAGGCCCCCAGGAAAGGCACTGGGCCACGTGTATACTCGTCTTCAGTAGTTAAAGGGTTAACGAGGGAATTGTGTGTACGGTATTGCCTCGATCTCCCCTATGCGCTATTTTCTTCATAACAATTTTTTCTATTTTCATTTTATTTCAGAGCATCGTGGGCCACAAAAAATTACCTTGGGGGCTGCATGTGGCCTGTGGGCCGCCAGTTTGACACCCCTGCTTTAGACCAAAATGTCTACCTGACTGTTATATAGCTTCACATATTAGCTGAATGGACATCTCAAATTAGGCTGATCAGACATATCATTTTAAGCAGGACAGAAAACAATGGTAGTCTCATTTCAAACAGTATGTATGGACGCCCTGAATTTAGCCCAGTGAGAGTAAGCTGATCATATATACCATTTGAAATGGGACAGTACCATTATTTTCTGTCAGAATAAAGTAAGTGTTGACTGGAGTCACACGCAATTTGATGGAGATTGTAAGGGAATGGAAGGACAAAAAGAACTGGCCTCCAGGAAAGGGTACTCCACGGGACTATGAGGTGTTGGGTTTAGAGAGGAGAGACGTGCCATCCTGGATCATTTTCTCATGGGCCCCTAAGAGGAGGATGGTGTCATTCACAAATGCAGGAAACTGAAAAGGTGGAGCAGGTGATATGGACCCTGCACTTTCTCTCTGGTCTCCCTTTTCTCTCTGGTCTCCCTTTCTCTCTGGTCTCACCTCTGTCACTTACCTCCCCTGATGCCCCAGCCTCTGCCCATGCAGTGCACTGTCACCCAGTCCCTTGAAGACTGCCCTCCCCTGCTGTTTCCATCTCCAGGGCTTGGGGGCTTGCACATGGCTGATGCCTCCTCACTTGGACACGTGCCTGTGGTGTGTAGAACAGGCCACTTTTCTGCCAGAACTCAGGTGCCTTCCTTCTAATAAACTGCCAGAAATGCTCTTCCCATCAAGGGCGAAATGCTTTTTTTTTTTGCCAAAGTACCAGGTTAAATGACAGAAAATGTGACTGATTGGCTAAAAATATGAAGCAAACATGAGTAGGTGCTCTCTACGTTTGGGACAGGGTGACTGGTGGGCATGTTTTCTCTCCTGATGGGCACTGGCATGTCATCCTTGCTTTACCACAATTTGGTCAGGTTTATATGCAATCACTGTATCTAAAAAACTAGCACACCTCAGAGGTATGGTTTTCTTTAATTAAATACTCAAAATAAACTCTCTTTGATCTACTGGCAAAATACACAAAACAAACAAACAAAAAAGTACATCTGGTCAGCCTATCAAATGCAGTATGTCCTAAATTAACTCACTTTTCCATACATTCTGCTCCACCTTTCCAGTTTCCTGCATTTGTGAATGACACCATCCTCCTCTTAGGGGCCCATGAGAAAATGATCCAGGATGGCACCTCTCTCCTCTCTAAACCCAACCACCTCCTAGTCCTGTGGAGTCCCCTTTCCCAAAGGCCAGTTCTTTTTGTCCTTCCATTCCCTTACAATCTCCATCAAATTGCTTGTGACTCCAATCAGCACTTATTTTATTCTGACTTTCATGGTGTAGTTCCATCTCTGTTCCAACACTAGATCCTGGAAGATTTCTGGGTTATGGCTACAACTTCGATAACTCATAGCACAGAGTTTGCAGGTAGATAGCAGGTGCTCAACAACTCTTGGGGAAATGGCTGAATGAATGTTAGGATGTTAGGTTTAAATTGCTTTGGTGGCATGGATCTCGTAATGTCCCGTTTTCTTGTTTGTTTCCCTCTAAGATGGTAAATATAGCGGAAGGCCTTGGGCACTGACCTGTTACAGTAATTCGGATTTGCTGCAACAATTGGCTATAATTTTAATTTAAAGAAAACTGCTCTGCTAGCAAATAATTATAAAAAGGGGGGAGGGAGGTCCTTTAGACGCAGCTCACAGTTAAAACCATCCAGGATCCAGGTTTCCCACCCCTTCCAGTGGCCTGATGTAGGCCGTGGGGAGGAGCAATGAACAAGCAGGGCCTGAGGAGAAGGGAGGGCCGTTTGGGGGAAGTCCCGGAAGTCAATGGCCAGAGCAAGTGGCTGCTTTAGCGGAATCAGCTTGGGTTGAGGTCCCAACAATAACAAACTCGTGGGCCCCACTGCTGGGGGCAGCCGGGGGCCGAACTTGGGGGCGGAACTCGGACTGGGGAGGCGGGTGGGACGCTTCCCAAGGCCTCAGGGGATTGGAGGAAAGAGAGGAGAGGCTGTGGAGCTCGAGGAGTGGGCCCGGGAGCTAGCGAGGTCGACGGAGGAGAGAGCGTGTTGATTGGGTGGTGCGGACCGGAGCCGACTACGGATTGGCCGTGTCAGCCGGGGAGGCGTGGCTAGAGAGCGCCAGAGGGAGCGCCAGGGAGCAGGCTGCCGGCCTCCCTGCCAGCTAGCCTGAGCCGCGGGCGAGCGCGGAGAGGACGGGTAGTCTTGAGGAGCGCAGTGCGGGAGGCGCGTCCCCCAACTCCTCCTCAGCCGTCCCCGCGCCTCGATCACCCCGCTTCCTTCCCTCCCCTCCCCTGCACTCCGGCCTGGGGTTTAGGGCGGGGAGCGGAGGGAAAGGACCAAGGAGGAGGCGGAGAAAGCGGAGTGAGGGGTGGAGGGGGTCCCGGCGCGGGGTGAGGCGCGCGCTGCCTCTAGCTCTCCCGTCGCAGCCGCCGCCTCCTTGCCGGGGGCCGCGACCTCGGAGCACGAAGGACTCCCGGGGCGCCCGCACTATGCAGGCGGACTGCTGGCCGCCGCGATGGCGAGCCGGGCGGTGGTGAGAGCCGGGCGCAGCCGGCACCGCTCGCTAGTCCGGGCCGCGGCCGCCGCCCCCGCCCGGGCCGCGCTCCTCCACTCGCACTCGTGCCTCCTCCCTCCCCGCTGCGGCGACTCCTCTCCTATGCCTCTGTTCTTTCTGCTCTTACTTATCTTGCTTCTGCTGCTCGAAGACGCCGGAGCCCAGCAAGGTGAGTGGTTGCTCGGGAATGCGGGGCGCATGGAGCCCCATGGACGGCGGGCTAGGAGAGCCTTCGGGTCGCCAGGTCTCCGGGCCATTAGCAAATGCGCCGGGGATATACAGTGCGCTTCCGTGTGTGAGCAGACCTGGCTGGCACTCACAACGTGGAGTCGCAAAGGTGGGATCAGCTTGTTGTCCCCCGAGATGGTGCGGCTTGACTTTTTTGACAAGACCATTTTCCTGAAAAGATGAAAGTGAGACGCTGCTATTAAGTCCTCCTTTTGGGTATTGGATTCTTCTGAGGGGAAATCTTTGGTAGGAAAAAGACGTTTCGGAGACATGACCCTTAAGCTAAATGGATGGATGGACAGAGTTGAAAGGCAAGGTAATTAAATTGTATCTTAAACCTCTTAAAGGCAAGTGGCTATAATTACTCTCTTTTGTGAAAGTGCTCAGGTTCAAAAGCGAATGAAATTAATTTTGGTTACTTTTGAGCCTTGGATTCAAGATTGTGCCCTTTACAGTCCCTACCTATTTAGTCCGATGGTTGTCTAGATTGCCTGGATCAGACACTGGGTCTGACCGAATGCAGCGTACTATGTTGCTTAAGTACAGCGTTCCACGTTAAAAGTGTAAGGCCCTTCCAGAAAGGGACAAAACTTTGTTCCATTTGCAATCCTTGAAAAATCTATACCAGAAGCGAGCAAAACTGTTTATTGAATAATTACCGTGATGGAAAGAGAACGCAGAAATGATTTTTTCCACCCTTTTAGTACTATTTTCAGGCAGCAAACTGCAATTTTTGAATCAGTTTGGCATCAGAAATTGAACATATTTTCCATTGCATTTCCCAGTTTATTGCATTGAGAATGATAAGGACTGGATAGTTACCTATTACTGGGAAGATGTTTTAAATTGATCTCCATGGTCAAATCCAGCATGATGTTGCTCTCATGTGGTTCTCAGAAAAGTATGGAATCATGGTCCTAAGCTTGTCATTATGAAGATGCTGAAACTTTGACAGGCATATGGAAATATAATCTCTCTAACTATAAGGAAAAAAGTGTATTTGGTAAACTGACCTCTTAGATTTAGGCACATTTCTACACAGTGTAGATATTTAAGGTTTTAGGTAGATAATCTTAAGTGAATTTTGAACATCAGCACTTAATAAAATTAGAGTGTGAAATCCTCTCCATTGAAGTTTTAGAGCCTATGCTTTATATTTCCCTCCTGGTAGGGGAAAAAACAAACGCGAATGTGTGGCTAACACTTACTGGAGCTTACTTTGTGGCAGGCACATTATCAAATGATTTACAGTGTATTAACTCAGTCTGCACTGCAACCATTTGAGATAGATATTGTTACCCCCATTTCAATCAGGAAACTGAGACAAAAACTATAAAGTAACTTGATACAGAAAGGAATATAACTCCATAAACAGAATAATCTGACTGTTTAGCTTAAGTTTAAAAAAAAAAATCTTTGAACAGTATAGCATCATTTATATGTCTGTCCCCCACAATGAGACGATTGCCTTGTTTTCAGAATTTCTCAAGCCTGATCTAATTAAACATGCAACATTAGTTTTTTAAAGATATAATTCAGTTTTATAACAGCATTTTAACAAATATGTGTGTCTTCTACAGTATCGTATAAACACCAATGTAGGTTAACACAAATAGAAATAGTGCTGGTAATTTAAAAGACCTGATTTCTAGTTCTTCTAAGTTAATTGGGTAAATATTGTAAAGTCATTTAATTTCTACACATTTCAGTTTTCTACATCAGTGATCTAATGCATACTTATTTTATAACTTATTGAAAATGAAATTATGTTTTGCAAAGGGGAAAGCATAATATAGCCATAACTGATTATCATTGTTTATCTTGGGCTTACTAAATTATCTGATAAAGTAAGGACTTAGGTTATATATCATATGACTATTCAGGGATTGTGAGTGATTTCAACTCCCTGATTTAAAAAAAAAAATTATATTTACTTACTCAAAGGACCCTAATGCAGTCTGTGGTGGAAATGCTTTTAAACCAGTCTTCCTAGTCCAACTAATATGTTGTAGAGTCTGCTAGTATTCCCTCACATAACCTGAAAAGGACTATAATTTCAAAATGAGAAGTAGTGCTTTAAAACATTAGTAGAATTTTTCATATATATTTTTTAATTTATTTATTTTTGACAGAGAGAGAGAGAGAGAGAGAGATACAGAGACAGAGAGAGAACTGAACTGAGGGAGCTCCCAGGTCAACATATGGTTCCGCACATGCCGAGGCTGGGCCGAGACTCGATCCTTGGTCCCCGGTGCTGCAAAGTGAGCACTCAACCCACTAAGCCATCCCGGCTTCCCCATAAAACATTAGTAGAATTTTTAATTATGAGAAGGTCTGCATGTTTGTTGTAATGTTAAGTTACAAGCTGGAGTTTTTACTTCACAAGAAGTAATTTATTAGGCAAAAGACTAGAAGAAAGTAAAAAAATGATACCAGTTGTCTTTTTTTGATTGTTTGTTTGTTTGGTTAAAGATTTTTGTTTTATTGTTTGAGAGAATGTGAGAGAGAGAGAGAGAGAAACGGGGAGGGCCCAGAGCAGTCTCCATAGTTGCACATCATTAGTTGTGACATAGTTTCATTCCACACAGGTGGCAGTGGGGCCATATGGGGCGGGAACCAAACTGGGGGGCCTCCTGTATGGGAAGTGAGAACCTTTGCTGCTGAGCCATCACAGGGATTAACAGTTGCACTGCAGCTCAGCATATGGGTTTGCACAGGCTGGGGCCACGAATTGAACGCCAGACCTCCCAATTGTGAGGCAAGCATTCAGCCACTGAGGTATGCCCGCATCCCTGATACCAGTTGACTTTTAATGGTAAAGTTGTAATTTCTTATTTATAATTTTCCAAATTTTCTGCAATTTGCATATTGTTAGAACATTGTTTTTCTCAGAGACCCTCGGTGAAAATACATCTAATACATATGCTGAGGTAGAACAGTGAGTATTTCAGATTTCTTTTTTAACCTTTCAGACATCATTTTGAAGTAGTAGGAGATAGTACCTTCATTTTATTTAGCTGAATACATAGCATTCCTCAGCAGGTTTTCTGCAGACAGGGTGATTTCTTTTTATTTGGTTCAGAATAAAATTTATCATTGGTCTGAAAACTTGTCAACTTTTCACAGCAGAGATGTATTTTAATCTCATATCATTAATATATTTATAGATTCTGTTTATTTACATTCGTTTCACTATTATGGTTTTAGATATGGCTTATATTTGTATGTTTTTGAGTTATAAATTTGATATTAAGTTCATCTTCAAAATTTTTTCTTTTTAGTGACAGTATTTTTTTCTTATAAAGTACATCTTTCTAAACCTTAAATTGGTGAAACTTATACTGATTGAATATTAGCTACTGTAATAAATTTACTTGATAGAGAGTTCAGGGTCTTCAATGAATGAATTTATATCTCTGGTTTACATTATGACTAGGACTTTGTCACTTCATCTCAGGAGCTCAGCTACCTCATTTGTATCATGGAGGACTTGCTACCTCTTTGGTTACAGTAGAATATATTTGAATGTGGAGTGAATTTTAAAATTATTAAGACTGGCATGTTTATGTTTATGACTATTAATATGAAATGTTTGTGAAGATACTGATTATTTGCTAATTTAATAAGCCTATGAAACAAATCATGTTTTTTTGTAAAAATACTTAAGTTCCACATGATATTTAGAACTAGTATGTGGGAAAAAATTATATTGTGTCAAGTAATGCCTTTCCTTTATTTGCTAGTGATAGAAGAAAATGTTTTTTGAACAATAGTTGTTAATTGTCAGAACTGAAGAGCATATCTCTCTTTTCAAAGAACATGTGTAATTATTTTAGTATTAATATCAGGTTAATTTAGAATTTTTAATTGTCTTTCCTCGTGGGATGATAAAACACTAAGACTCATGGAGTTTTATTCATAGGCAAAAATCAAAACATCCTTTTTCAGCTATATTTCTGATTAATTTTGCACAATGGAAATTAGAAATACTGTACATATTCTACATATGCTAATGGTCAGATTAAAGTCTACATTTTTAAAGATTATAAATGAAAAATTAACTGTAAAATTACAGGTTAATGATTGTTAGGTGGTTTTCTAATGTTATAAGCAAAGAGGAAACATTTCCCTTTGGAGATAATAATTCTATTTGAACATCTGAGCTTCATTCTAGGAGCTCAACATAAAAAAAAAGTCTTAAAATAATGAAATTGGTTTCAGTGGTAGTACCAATACTAGAATTAAAATAACAAATGAATTCATTAATTTTCAGAAAAAAGTAGTGAGATTATAGTATGATGAAGAAAAGCTAGATTTATAGAGAAGTACGTTTTAAATTTAGAACTATATTTAATAAAATAAATGTAAGATATGGAAACTCAAGTGGTAATATTGGGCATTAACTGAATGCATGCATATAGTTTCTATTTTTACTTCTTGATTAGTTGGAAGAGTGTAGGATGATGACATAAAATTCAGATCATTGGGAAATGTTTTATAGAGATAGTGATATTTACTAAATGTGATTGTGACTGACATATGAAGTGAGACAATTTGGCAATTTTTCTTGTGTGGCTCATGAGTTTGGTTTATTTTTGAATAACCTATGGCCTTAGCACTTTATTTTAAAAATATTTTACGGTTAACAATGATCATTACTCAAAACCAAAACTTAGATGATATCCATTGTTTTACCCCTAATCTATTAATCTATAATTTTTATGATCCTTTCTAATTCATCATCCACGAGGACAGAAAATATGTGTAGCTATTCAAATAAACCCGTATTTAATTAATGCCAGTGTCCACGAAGCAGATGAGATAATGGGGTGATCCTAAAAGACTGCTAAAACATCACCTACTAAATAATTTCATTGAGTAGGATGCATGCAGGTTTGCAGTCAAAATGGAATTGCTTGGGATCAAAGAGAAGATGCTGGTATTCTTTATCATTCTCTCATTAAGAATTATCAGTGTGAAGGAGTATCAATTATGAGCTCCCAGAAGAGTTTGCATATGTCAGTACAGTCCAAGGACATTTAGAGAAGAATAAAACATTGCCATTTTCTTCAGAGAACCTCCAAGTTGGAATATATATATAGAAATATCCAAGGAAGATTGCACAGTGCTATGAGTTTATTAGAGGAAGGAGAGCTTACAGTGCCTAAGGAAGTAGGAGAAGCCTTGCTGATAAAGGGGTTTTAAGTGGATGAGCTTTAAAGCAGTGGTCCCCAATCTTTTTGGCACCAGGGACTGGTTTCGTGAAAGACAGTTTTTCCACAGATCTGTGGGGAGAGGATGGAGGGAATGGTTTCAGGGTAATTCATTTATTGTGCACTTCATTTCTATTAATAACATTATTACATTTTATTATATAGGTATAATGAAATAATTATACAACTCACCATAATACAGAATCATTGTGAGCCCTTAGCTTGTTTTCCTGCAACTAGACCAGGTTTGTCCAACATTTTGACTTCCCTGGGCCACATTGGAAAAAGAATTGTCTTGGGCCACACGGAAGATACACTAGCACTAATGATAGCTGATGAGCTAAAAAATAAAAGAAAAAAAAAATCACACCAAAAAATCTCAGGGGAAGCCGGGATGGCTCAGTTTGCAGCCTCGGGGACCGAGGATCGAATCCCGGTCCCGGCCTGTGTGGACCCATATGCTGAACTGGGGAGTGCCCCCAGTTCAATTCTCACCGGGGTGAAGACCCCGGCCCAGTTTCTGCCCTGTGCAGCCCCACTCCCACCTGTGGAGTGAAACTTTGTGGAAAAACAAATGGTGTGCAACTATGGAGACTGTTCTGGGCCCTCCCCCTTCTCTCTGTCTCTGTCAAAAACAATAAAAATAAATAAAATAAAAACGTCTCATAATTTTTTAAGAAAGTTTACAAATTTATGTTGGGCCTCATTCAAAGCCATCCTGAGCTTCAGGTTGGCCAAGCATGAATTGGACAGCCCCATCTGAGACAATTGTGCAATGTGGTAAAGAGGTGCAGACAGAAGTGGTAAATGAAATAATGTGTGGGCCATGCACAGACTAAAATAAGTATTGGATTCTGACTCAAAGCCTGCCACCAGATGTAGCTGTACAATTAAAGTACATCAACTCACCACTATAAAGCCTGCCACCAGATGCAGCTTAATTGTCACTTGCCAGTCACTGGTAGGATTTTGATATGAGTCTGCAAGCAATTGATTTATCATAGTCTCTGTGCAGTCAAACCTCTCTGCTAATGTTAGTCTGTATTTGCAGCCACTCCCCAGTGCTAGCATCACTACCTCAGCTCCTCCTCAGATCATCAGGCATTAGACTCTCATAAGCAGTGCTCAGTCTAGATCCCTTGCATGCACAGTTCACAGTAAGGTTCCCACTCCCATGAGAATCTAATGCCACTGCTGATCTGACAGGAGGCAGAGCTCGGGCAGTAATGTGAGCAATAGAGAGCAGCTGTAAATACAGATGAAGCTTTGCTCACTTGTCTGCTGCTCACCTCCTCCTGTGCGACCGGTTGTTCCTAAAAGGCCACAGGCCATTCCCGGCCCATGGCCCAGGTGTTGGCTACCTCTGCTTTAAAGGATTGCTAGATTACTAGTCCACAATGATGGCAGACATTTGAAGAGTAGAGATCACAGCATCAGAACAGCAAGAAGTCAGGAAAGCATGGGAGGGGATAAAAGCCTGCCCTGTTGCAGTCTGGTCCTGGCCCACTGCTTTCTCTTTGAACCTCATGCCCTGCACCTCTGCCCAATAACTGGACAATAACTCATATATGTGGGCCACTGTTCTGCACATTGGAGTACTGCCCCCTTGGAGCTAGGTTAATACCACCATAGTGTAGTCAGCAGCCCCTTTATCACTTATAAGGTATAATCCAAATTCCTTTGCATATTATATATGTAATTTTTTCACAGTCTGTCCTCCCTTCCTCTCTGACATATTAATCTCATATTAGCACCCCTCCTGCTTTATAGTTTAGATGTAAGACTGAGCTACTTTTTATTTTTCTAATATATTATTTTAGGCTCTTTTGCCTTGTTTCCTATACTGATCTCTTTTTTTTTTTTAAATAGATTTATTTTTATTGTTTTTGACAGAGAGAGAGAGAAAGAGAGAGATACAGAGACAGAGAGAAGGGGGAGGGCCCCAAACAGTCTCCATAGTTGTACCTCATTGGTTTTTCCACATAGTTTCATTCCACAGGTGGGCGCGGGCCTGCACAGGGCAGGAACTGGGCCAAGGTCTCGCTCTGGTGAGAACTGAACTGGGGGCACTCCCTAGTTCAGCATATGGGTCCACACGGGCCGGGGCCGGGATTCAATCCTCGGTCTCCAGGGCTGCAAAGTGAGCACTTAACCCACTGAGCCATCCCGGCTTCCCCCTGATCTCTTTACATATGTCATTTTTCTTAACTTGGAATGCCCTTTCTTGTCTGCCTGGTAAATTCCTAATCATCCTTCAAAACCTTTCTGGGGTCTCATCCCCTTTGTGAAGAGTTTTCTAACCATCACCACAAACTCATTTCCAGATAGTACTTTCTAGTTATTTCTGTTCATTCATTAATCATTGTATCTTAAATATTTGTTTTGGCAGAAAGTTTTATTCATTTTCTTATTTTTGATTGTTATCATGATGTCCATTGTTCAAAATATGAGAATTAAGGGACCCTTACTAAAGTGAATCTGCTGCCCCAAGCACATTATTTGGTTTTAGTCTCCAGGCACCTGCGTGTTCTTCACACTATTGTTCTTTCTTGTAATCTCTGCAGTTAGTGGTCCATCCAGAAGCATAGGCTTCTCGGTCCCATGGTAATAAGTCCTCTCTTGAACCTACTTGCTCAGAGCCTAACATTCTGCCCAGCATTTCCCAGCTATCCTCTTTCCAGGAGCTAGACCTCTTTGTTTTACCACCTTGATCAGAGGAATCCTCCTTATTTGGAACGCTGGACATAACCCTGTCTGCTTCTTAGAAAACACTGCTGTGCGCATCTGTCAGGTATATCATCTTTAAAAAGAATGATAGCCTAAACCAGCGTCAGCCAGTTGGGCACACTCCTTTGCTCTCAAATTCTCATTTGACTAGCCACCACCATTATAGTGGTAAAAGTCTCCTAGTCTTGGGTCTAAGAATTGTCTGCCTCCTTTTTAGTCACCAGCTGAAATTCCTGGAGATGCTGCTAGATAAAGTGATCTGGTGTCATGGAAAAATAATGAGAAACTAAGGATGGAAAGGTCAGTGGGAACATTATTGTGAAGGACTTTGCATTGAGGGGCAAACTAAGGAGTTAGTCCCTAAGATATTAGGCATGGCATCAGCCTGAGGTTCTTCCACCTTCACTCAACTTATTTATCCGTCTCTAGCTTCACTTGTCTTTTACCCACCTGGGCACCCAGGTCCATCATCTGAAAAGATGCTCTTTCCCTGATCCTTGGCAGATCCCACACTTAGGCACACATGCCAAGCCCCACTATCTGCTTTGTCTGGTTCTGGATAGTATATGATTACTGGAGAAAGCCTTGTGGCCATTGTGATTAGGGCTCATACTGATGAGGACTACTAATCAAATATTAAATGGGAATTGCTGGTCAGGAGCAACATTGTGACTAACCCACTTTGTGTAACTGCTCTGCTTCTCATCCCTGCACAGTATAACTTTGCCTCCTGCCTCACCTCTCCTTTCTGAAATTCTCGTCCACCTTGTCCAGAGCACTGCTTCATCAGGGAATATAAGTTGTTTTAGTATAATGTATACTTCTGTTGTGCTGCTTTTTCTGCGCCTGGAGACATACTCTAAACACCACAGCTTTTATACATACCTCTTTTTGGCTGTTTGATTTCCAGGTACCTGATATCTCTGCTTTTTTCACTGACAAACTTCCTAAAAAGTAGACTACATTTATACTATACATTTTTAGTGTCTGGCACACAGCAGGTATTTGTTAAATGATGATTTTCTTTTTAACTCTGTAGTCTAGCTTCTGCTATATTGAAACTGTCATTTAAACTGTTGTATTTTTGTTTTGTTTTGGCTTGTTTTTATGTTTTACTTTGCAAAACCTGAGAGCATTGTCTGTCTTCTCTGTTTTTTACTCTGGAGAACTTTGAAAGTGTGGAGACTCTGTAGTCAGACATACTTGGATTTAAATACTAGCTATATCGACTTTTGGATCCACTTACTCTCACTGATTTTAAATAGTAACTCATCTCTCTCACTAGAATGTATGAGGGCTCGGATCCAGTCTCTTTGGTAGTTGGTAAAATGTTATTCAGTGAGGAAACCGACATGTGTGAGTGAAAGTTTTGTTTCTCTTTTTCCTACTCTGCAGTTAAAATCTCTATCTTCAAATGCTTGCTTTCTACTTAGACCCAATGATTTTCCCTGATTCTGCCCCTACCCCATTCCAGTTATTGTTTAGGAAGTTCTACCCTTAGCTCAGTGAGAGGTGTCAGACTGTGCAGTAAAGGAATGTGACAGCAAGATGTGATTGTTCACATGAGATGGCCTGAACTGGCCTCCAACCACTCAGTCCTTAATGGTTTTAGCTCCACCCTTTTGACCCCTGCGTCCTCTCTCCAGCTTCTGTTGACAGATGAGGGGTGGTCAAGAAATTATCATAATGAAGGGGAAGAAGGGTAAAAAAAAAACTGTCATTTTTTTCTTTTCAATATATTCACCCTTCTCCCTAATACACTTTTAAGATCTTTCAGTAAGTTTATTTATACTCTCGGAAAAAGATGTTCTGTTTTTGCCCTCAAAATATTCTGAAATTATAGCTTTAACCTCTTAGTCATCTGTAAATTTTCTTCCCTTGAAGCTGTTTTTTCATATTTGGGAACAAATGATAATCAGACAGAGCCAGGTCTGGACTGTTAAATGTTTGGAAGCTGCAGTTGTGAAGAGTAGTGAATGCAACATTGCTCTTGTGCATGGGCATGTTGTCATATAAAAGCTGCACCCTCTTTCTATTTTCCTCTTCTTTTTCCTTCAGATTGTTTTAGCTGTTTCAGCAGACTGGAATTATACACTGCAGTTATTGTGACACCCTTATACTTACAATCAATCAGCAGGGTACCTTCCATATTCCAAAAAACAGTAGTCATAATTTTTCCAGCTGATTGCAGCACCTTGAACTTCTTAAGGGGTGGCGTGTCCTTTTCATGCCACTGCATGGACTTTTGCTTTTTGACTCAGGCTCATAATGAAGTTTCATCTCCAGTGGCAATCTAGTTTAAAACGTCATCCTTGTTGCCTCTGCAGAGGTCCAAAAACTGTCATAAACACTCAATGCACTGTTGATTTTGAAGTGGCATGAGCATTCTTGGTACCTGTCTTGCACTGACTTTTGACATTCTTAGATTTTTTGTTTGTTTGTTTTCAAGATTTATTTTGGGGGAAGCCAGGATGCCTCAGTGGGGTAAGTGCTCACTTTGCAGCACCGGGTACCAGGGATTGAGGATCGAGTTCCGGCTCCGACCCCGGCCAGTGCGGACCCATATGCTGAACTGGGGAGTGCCCCCAGTTCGTTTCTCTCCGGGGTGAGACCCCAGCCCAGTTTCTGCCCTGTGCAGCCCCGCGCCCACCGGTGGAATGAAACTTTGTGGAAAAACCAATGATGTGCAACTATGGAGACTGTTCTGAGCCCTCCCCCTTCTCTCTGTCTCTGTATCTCTCTTTCTCTCTCTGTCAAAAATAGTAAAAATAACTCTTTTAAAAAAATATTTATTTTTATTTTTGACAGAGAGAGAGAAGGCAAGAGAGAGACAAAGACAGAGGGACAGGGGTGGCAGGAGGGCCCAGAGCAGTCTCCATAGTTGTACATCATTAGTTTTTTATATAGTTTCATTCCACAAGTGGGCTCAGGGCTGCACAAGGCAGGAACTCAGCCAGGGACCTCCCACATTGGAGGCACACCCCCGCAAGAACTGAACTGGGGGCACACCCCAGTTCAGTATATGGGTCCGTACAGGCCAGGGCTGGGATTGGATCCTCGGACCCCAGGCTGCAAGGTGAGTACTCAACCTGCTGAGCCATACTGGCGTTCCCAACATCCTTAGATCTGATCGAGAATATTCAAAATGGTTGTAGGTAATACTCCTATCATTTCAGCAAGTTGCTTTTTATTCAATCTGGCATCTTCACTACAAGTTTGTCACCTTTTTTGACAATGTCTGAGGACGTGGCCTCAACAGGGCATCCTGGGAGGAGGTCATCTTCAATAGATTCTGCCTCGCTTGAAAAGGCTATGCCACTTGTAAATCATGGATTTCCCAGGGCAACAGTTCCCGTAAACTGCTAATATGTCTTCCAAAATGATTTGAGGTATTTTCCTTTGTTTTGTAAGGAATTTAATGACAGTGCAAAATTAAATTTTATCCATATTTGGCATTTTCTTCACATTTGACATGGTTCTTCAGGAATATCTGAAAGCACATGGGTACAAATAAGCTGAATTTTGGCACATATACTAATAACACATTCATACAGTCCAACTGTGTGCACTAGTACTCCTACCTCTCCAATAACCCCCGTTCCGCAATTTTGATCTCCACCCTCCCAGATCATTTTCAGGTTCATGGTTTATCTCTTTACTTTTGGGATGCCCATGTTTCTAGTTACTCTTTGGATTCTAGAAGCTAACATTATAGGTTTGGATGTGAGATAGACATTGTGTTGCATGGGTGGAGGAAGAGTGTTTTAGTTAGGATTCTTGAGGTTATATGGAACAGGAGTCCAAATCTGCTTACAATAAAAGGGAAAAGTATTAGTAGAATTCTGAGGTAACTTGTTGAGTCTTATGAAGAGCTGAACCAACCTAAACCAAGGAGAAAGCAGAAATGGAGTTGGACTTCAGGCACCAAGAATTCAGCTTAATTTTTGTCTCTTGATTCAGTCTGACTTTTTGTGGATGGACAGAATTGTGGCTATTGGCAATCTTCAAAGCTAATAGCTTTAACACTGGAGAAATTCTGGGATTTTCCCAAATCCCAGAATTCATAAATTGGAGAGAAGTTTCATAAATTGGAGGGAAGGGTGAGTTGACCTCACACTGGCCCAGTGTGAGTCACTACCCACTCTTGGACCAGTCAACTAACAAGGGAGCATAAGGTCATGTAAAAACTGTTGGAAACTGCAGGGCAATTCCGAGAAGGATAAAGAGGGTACTAGATAGCAGCAACATCTTCGAGAAGAAAGTGCGTTCACATTTATAGTTCACTATATTTTACGTAACTTCTAACCAAATTCTCACAAGTACCTTGAGACATGGGTAGTGGTATCCCTATGTATAGGTGAGGATATGGAAGCATTTAAAGGGTAAGTGCCCAGGATCTTAAAAGTTGGCATGGCTAGAATTTAAGTCCAAGTCTCCCTGACTCCAAAGCCTATATACTTTTCTTTTTTTTTTTTTAAGATTTATTTTGTTTGAGAGAAGGTGTGAGAGAGAGAAAAGTGGGGAGGACCCAGAGCAGTCTCCATAGTTGTACATCATTAGTTGTGGTATAGTTTCATTCCACACAGGTGGGTGGGTGCCTTGCTGGGCCGGAACCAATCTGGGGGCCTCCCACATGAGAAAGTGATTAACCTTCACCGCTGTGCCATCCTGGTGGCTACCAGCTGCACTGCAGGTCAGCTTTTGGGTTTGCATGGACCAGAAGTAGGATTCAATCCCTGGACCTTGCAGTTGCAAGGCTAACACTCAACATGCTGAGCTATCCCAGTATCCCCAAAGCCTATATACTTTGTACTAAATAATTTGCCTAATAAGTTTCTACCCTTGGCTTGTTTGGATTTATTTACTTAGTTAATTACAGTTTGTTTGTTTGTTTTCAAAGATTTGTTTGAGAGAAGGGTGCAGGGAGGCCCAGAACAGTCTCCACAGTTGTACATCATTAGTTGTGACATGGTTTCATTCCATACAGGTAGATGTAGGGCCGTGCCATGTGGGAACTGAACCACGGGCCTCTTGCATGGGCCTCTTGCACGGGCCTCTTGCTGTTATCTCGGTGGTTACCAGTTGTGTCACAGTTTAACTATGGGTTTGCGCGGGCTGGGACTAGGTATTGAACCCTGGACCTCATGATTGTGAGGCAAGCACTCATCCCCTGGGTTTATTATTTTCTGAATTCAACAGTATGTGTTAAGAGCCCGCTATGCCTTATTTCTGTATGCATGTCTTTCTAACAGTTTTATAGCTTGGTAGGGTAAACTAACATAAGAATGCATAATTGAGCATATTAAGTACATTAGAGATTTTAATAATGGAAAAGGAAAGAAAGTCCAGAACTTTCAGAATGTTTCACAAAGGAGGTAACATTGAGTCAGTGTTTGCTAAGTGGAAAAGAGGAGGAAGGACCCTATTCTTGGTAGAGTGGAATAGCACATGCAGTGGCACAGCAGAGAAAGTAGAGCATATGGAGAGTCGTTCCAAACCTGGAGCAAAGAGGTTGTGGGAAAGTCAGGAGATGAGACTGAAAGAGGAATCAGAGGAGAGATTATAACAGACTTTGTGTCCTCGCTGAAGAATTTAAGTTTTACTGTGTCATCAGTGGAATATAGTGGAAGGCTTTTTAAATACGGGACCTGTGTGACTCAGTTTAAGAAATACTTGCAGGAGTGAAGACAATGAGTATGTTTGAGGGAGGAAAGATGGGAAGTGGGAAACATGTTAGAGAACTATTGCAAGGTCTACACTTGTACAGAGGGACTAAATTTAGAGATGTTAAGGAGATAGCATAAAACTTAATGACTAGTTAAATTTGAGAGAGCAAAGGTTAACAAAGTGCTTTTTTTCTGGAATTCTTTTCTGCCTGCTCTCCACCTCCTTCATCCACCAGTATTTCAGTCTAGGTAACTGCTACTTATCTCATATACACACCCCACCCTGTAAACTATCATTGCTTCCCCATAGTTCTCATCATTCATGAAACTTCTTGCTATCTCTGTCTTACTATATTGCAAACTATATAGACAAGACAAGGGCATTGTCTACCTTTTTTGTGTCTATAACACCTAGTACAGTGCCTGACATGTAGATGATGTTCATGCAATACTTGGAACATGCTGATTTGGGGAACTTATTAGCAGGGGTGCCTAATATATAAGTGGGTAATGGGTTTAAGGATTAGCAAAAAAGTTTGAGACTTTGGAGCTTTCTCCATTTCAGTGGTAACTGAAATCATGGAACTAGATGGGATTGCTCCGGTAGAATACAAAGAGTGGGGAAAAGAACTCTGAAGAACAGCAGCATCAGCTGTAAGAAGATAATTCTGCAAGGATGTTGGATAAGTTGCAGTTAGATAGTTTAAAAAAAAAAAGAACCAAGACGGGAAGGGGAGGGTTAAGAAGGAAAAAGGAGGTTGCTTCTATAAAGGAAAGAAGAGGGGAAGCCGGGATGGCTCAGTGGGTTAAGCACTCACTTTGCAGTGCTGGGGAACGAGGATCGAATCCCGGCCCCGGCCCGTGCAGAACCACATGCTGAACTGGGAGCTCCCCCAGTTCAGTTCTCTCTCTGTCTCTGTATCTCTCTCTCTCTCTCTCTCTCTCTCTCTCTCTGTAAAAATAAATAAATAAATAAATATATATAAAGGAAAGAAGAAAGATGGGAGAGCAAGAAGAGCCAACAATACCAGATGCTATAGAAAGGTCACAAACAGTAAGGATGGAAAAGTATCTGTTGGCTTTTGGCAGCCCAGAAACTGACTGTTTTAGTTAATAGTTCCATTGGAGAGGTAGGTCTGCATTTCCTAAGTCTGCTCACAAAATTAGTACAAACTTGAATGGCTTAGAACAGTGGTCAGCAAACTGCGGCTCGCGGCTGCGGCTCGCGAGCCATAGCGAGCCGCAGTTTGCTGACCACTGGCTTAGAACATCTGAAATTTGTCTCATAGTTCTGGAGGCAAAAATTCTAAAATTAGGGTATCAGCAGGACCATGCTCTCTCCAAAGATTCTAGGTGAGGATCCTTGACTCTTCCTAGCTTCTGACAGTTGCAGTCTTTGACGTTCCTTTGAATCACTTCAGTCTGCTTCCATAATAAGTATTCTTGTGTCTGTGTTCAGCTTTTCCTCTTATAAGGACACCAATCATTGATTTAGGGTCTGCCTTAATCCAGTATAACCTTATCTTAATCTTATTACATTTGAAAAGACCTTATCTCCAAATAAGATTACATTCACAGGTATCAGAAATTAGTCCTTGAATATCTTTTTGGGAGATACAATTCAGCCTGCAACAGTCTAGAAGCTGAATTTCAGTACATTGAAGTTAGAGTGGGAAACAAAGAAGACGTGAAGTATAGAGAACTGAAGACATCTGTTTGTAAAAGAAAGGAAAGGTGAGAAAGAAGATGATAGCAAGGGGACACTGAATGGAAAGAAGGTTTTTGTGGATGTTTTTGTTGTTGTTTTGCTGTTATTATTAGTATTTAAATTTTGTTAAGGTGCAGAGATCCTAGGCCCCACTGAATAACTACCTTATAGTATATAATTTGTAAAGAAGGCAAAATCATAACTGTCATGCAAATATAAAATAAGCACATGTCAAAGATTTTATTCAACTCATTCATTAATGAGGAACCAGTAAGATGTTGTAACATAACAAAGTATTTCAGAAGTTAAGTGTGTATAGGCAGTCTTATTATAAGATATGATCACTAGATTGTATGGCTAAAACTGGATAGTGGTCACCAAGGTCATAAACTTTAACCTTTGAGATTATTTTTTCAACTACAGGGAAATTATATGCATCTCTAACATGCAGCAATCTACAAGTTAACATGTAAGCAAGACTGGGATCTTTAACCAGTGATAAATAGCAACTCCAACTTAAGTATTTTACTCTGTAATTCTTGGGTGGCTTTGGCCTCTGTTACATTTACAGGACATATTGCTTACTTCTTAAAAACAAAAACAACAAAACAAAAATTATTTCCAAATTTCAGATAACTTTTTTGACATATTTATATTATTGGAATCTATGGAGATGGGAGGGCCAGAAAAGCTTTAATTGAATTAGCCTTTAGGTTTTTCTTATGTAAACTAAATTTTGAGGACCTCAGAATAAGAGGGTGCTGAGTAGCTTTGAGTAGCTGAGATTATAACTCATTACTCTGATGATACAAGTCCCTGTGTTTTGTGATTCCTCCACCCCAGTGCTCAGCTTCTTGGCAAAAGGAGATCATTTGATTCAGGATGAAGGTTTTGCTAGGCAGATACTCAAGAAGCACACAGTGGCGAAGAAGTGAAGGTACCAAGAAGAATGTAGTTAACACACTGGTCATGTGTCCAGGCTGGGGAGGCAGAGAAGTGAAGCCAAGACAAAATTAGTAAATGAGGTGAAAAGAGAAATTTGCAGAAAGTGTGCAGTGGGTGTAAGCGAACTGAAAGGTCGGAGACTTACCAGGGGAGTAGGACATAAAAGTTTTTGAGATTTCAGAGATGGAAGCAGTTTCCAATAATGGTAAAAACCAAGTCCATGCTGTGGTCCTGAGAGTAACTGAAATGAAGTAGAGGCCATTGGGGAGGAGATTAGTGAGAGTTGCTCTCTCAACAGATTTATACTTTGCATAAGTCATGCTTGAAGCTTTGAAGCTGCTATAAATTTTCTGAATTAATGGGTCATTGTTCTTTTACTTTAATTTAAAGTGTGGCCAAAAGCACAGGATCTACATATGATGGGCAAAAGCCTTTCTGGGTCTTTTATGACAATAATAATACCCTCATATATTGAACGCATTATTATAGGTTAGGCCCTCCATACTAAGTCTTTTCATACAATATCTCATTTAATTCTTACCCTGTGTGGTTTGAATTGTTAGTATCCCCATTTTATGAAAGTGAGGGTTATTAGCAATAAATTACCTTCTCAAGGTCACAATGAGTGGTAGATAGGACATATAACACCAGAGCACATTTGCTTAATGTTACTTTCCAAATTGAGTATGTTCTTGGTAGAAGTTGAAGAGGATTTATACATCTCATCCCTTTATGTAATTCAATTTTGTAAATTATCACATACGCAGAGATGAATTTGGGCTTAAAAAAATGACGCTTGGGGAAGATTCCAGATAGAGTGGGTAAACACTGAAATTAAAACTAAATTATAGAACAGTCAACCTGGACAATCATCTGAAATCTGCTGAAAAGCAGTTTTATAACCCAGGATATAATGAAGAAGCCACATTGAGACTGGTAGAAGGGACAGAGATGTGAAACAGACTGGCCCTAAACCTCTGAGTGGCAGTTGAGATTCAGGAGGAATATCTAGGCTGTGGAGGTTCCCCCTGGAGGAGTGAGAGACCTGAGCTGCCCACCAGACTCCCCAGCCCAGAGCACTAGTGCTGGAAAGAGGGGCCCCACAACATCTAGCTGTGAAAGACAGTCGGGATCATGACCATTGGTTGGGACAGAAGGCTTTGGGAAACTCAGACGTCCTCTTGAAGTGCCCACACACAGACTGTCATAGGCACTTACCCTGGACTCCTGCAGAGGGACAGAGACTAGGGGGACATTGGAGGCATACCAGCCAGGGGCAGACTGAAGTATGGGGCTTTGGGGCAAGGTCTGAAAGATAGCCACTATTTTCCCTGTGTGGGGTCCTCCTTCCATGCAGCAAAATCTGAATCTGAATTAGTCTGGTGAACTTTGCTTGCTCCATGCTCCTGACTCTTTTGAGACCCCCACCACACCCAGCTCTGCACTGCTTTAAAAGGCTTTATCAGCAGCTGAATCATATAGGAACTGGCAGGTGGCGCAGACCTCAGAATTTTTTGGCTTTTTACAGAACTACCCCAGGCCAGGTACTGGTACTGGTGATACAGCGTGGCCTCTCCCGTGTGCCTCCAGGTTTAGCACCGGCCGTGAACAAACACAGATCACTTTGTAACCCATACCAACTAGTCCCCAGATGGTCACAGATAGTGGGTAACCTAGGCCTGCACCAAAACCCCTCCTAAGAGGCCCCAGAGTCAATAAGAGGTTGGCTTCAGACCACATGAGAGCACTGTTCAATTAGTCCTCCAAAGGGTGATCTCAACAGGTACCAGAGGCCCCTGTGGTGAATCCCACTCTGTGGTGTAAGCCTTCTGCAAAGCAGCCTGTAAGCTGTAGACATGGCTAAACCTCACAGCCAATCAACCTGAGGGTAAGTCTCACACAATGATGTGCCAATAACAATCAAGGCTTAACTATAACAGGAGAAAGCACATACGATCCAGCACAGGTGATCAGGGAGACTATGTAGGGCCCCACAGGGCACCTACCAGTACTACATAAGGCCCTCTGGCCAAGACTGGGAGATAGAGCAGATCCACCTAATATATAGAACAAACACAGACAGGCAGCCAAAATGAGGAAACAAAGAAATATGTCCCATTTTAAATATGTCCTAAATAAAATGGAGGCAAAAACCTACAAGACAATTTGTATAAGGATGTTCAAGGAACTTAGTGAGAATTTCAGAAAAGAGATAGCAAGCACAAAGGACATAGAAACCACAAAAATGAACCAGTCAGGAGTGAAGAATATAATATCTGAAATGAAGAATGCACTAGAAGGAATTACCAGCAGACTAGATGAAGTAATGGATTGAATCAGTAAGTTGGAAGACAAGGTAGCAGAAAATACCCAATTGAAACAGCAAAAGAAAAAAGAATCTTAAAAGAAAAAAAATGATATTTTAAGAGACCTCTGGGATAACACCAAGCATAACAATAGTCACATATTGTTATCAGAAGGAGAAGATGGGTAGTAAGGGATTGAGCACCTACTTGAAGAAATAATGACTGAAAATTTCCCTAACCTACCAAAGGAAATAGACATACAAGTTCAGAGAGCCTAGAGAGTCCTAAACAAAATGAACCCAAACAGACACACACCACAACACATGATAATTAAAATGGCAAAAGTTAAAGACAAAGAGAATCCTAAAAGCAGCAAGAGAAAGGCAACCAATAACTTATAAGGGAGTTCTCATAAAACTGTCAGCTGATTTCTCAAAAGAAACTTTGCAGGTCAGAAGGATTGGCACAAAATACTCACTGTGAAATGCAAGGACCTACAACCAAGTTACTTTACTCAGCAAGGCTGTCATTTAAAATCAAAGGATGGAAAAAAAGCTTCCCAGATAAGAGAAAGCTAAAGTAATTCATCACTACCAAACCAGTATTACAAGAAATGTTAGAGGGACTTTTTTTAAGACAGGGAAAAAGAAAAAGAAAAATTTTGAAAAATAAAATGGCAATAGCTACATATCTATCAACAATTAGTTTAACATAAATGGATTAAATGCTCTCAAAAGGTACAGGAAGGCCAAATGAATAAGAAAACAAAACACTTATGCATGCTGCCTCCAAGAGATTTACTACAGATTAAAAGATACACAGAGAAAAAGCTATTTCATGAAAATGCAAGCAAAAACCAAAACAAAACCAGCTTGGGTAACAATACTTATCCCAGACAAAATAGAGTTTAAAGCAAAAGCTGTAACAAGTGATAAAGAAGGCTATTTATCTGAAGAAACCCAAAATGCTACTTTGAAGGGACATATGCATCCATATGTTCATTGCAGCGTTGTTTATGAATGTGGCCAAGATACAGAGGCAGCCTGGGTGTCTTATTGATGGAAGAATGGATAAAGAGGCAGTAGTGTGTATATACAATGGGGAATTGCTCAGCCATGTAAGGGAATGCATTCTTGCCATCTGTGGCAACATGGGTAGACCTGGAGGGTAATGTGCTGAGTGAATATGTCAGACAGAGAAAGACAGATGCAATGAGATTTTGCTTATATGTGGAATATAAAGAACAAAATAAATAAGCGGAACAGTAACAGACTCAGAAAAAACATTTTGATGGTTGCCAGATAGGAGTGGAGTTGGGAGTGTGGGTGAAAGGTGTGGAAGGGATTAAGAAGAACGAATTGGGTGTTGCAAAGTAGTTACGGGGTTATCAGTATAGCATAAACAATACAGTCAATAGTATTGTAATAGCTAGGTATAGTGTTATATGGGTACTAGACTTGTTGGGGTGATAGATGGGCTGGGGTTGGTGACAAGGTAAAAAGGTAAAGGGACTAAGAAATACAAATTAGTAGTGACAAATTGTCATGTGGATGTAAAGTAAATCATAGGGAATATATATAGTCAATAATATGCAATGACTACGTATAGTTCCAGGGGGTAACAAGACTAGTCAGGGGAATCAGTTCTTAAATTATATAAATGTCTAGCCACTATGCTATAGACCTGAAATTAATATAAAATAATATGAGATGTAAACTGTAATTGAAAAATTTAAAAAGGGTAGAAAGGTAAAGGGGACTAAAAGCGGTCCAGATATAAAACAAAAGAGTCATGGGAATGTAATATACGGCATGGGCAATAGTAGTCAATAATATTGTGATAGCATAGTATGGTGTCAGATGTTTTCTGGGCTTATCATGGTGATCACTTCTTTTGGTATATGAATGTTGTATAACTATGGTATACTTCTGAAATTAATATAATATTGCATGTTAGCTTTTTTCTTAATAAAAATATTTTAAAAAATGAAAAATGAATGAATTTGGGAGCTATTTCCTTTCCTAAAAAATATCCAGTGACCCTCTCGTCTCTCAGTGTATTTCCTTCTTATGCAGTACTCAAAAAACTGAATGGAATTAAAATAGTACCTTGAATTATCTATTTAAGATTTATAGTGGTGCGACTTCAAAAATCTTACAGTAGGAGGATTGATATAGGACTTTTGGTCTAAAACTTCAGTGCTAAATAATACACTAAAATCTTTATTGTAGCCAAATGAAATAGGATTATTATTAAAGACTTGCAGGTTATTTTGTAAACACTTTTATACTCTCTAAATGCCTTTTTTTCCAGTTGATAAGATCTCACAGATGTGTTATAAGATTCGACAAATGTGACACTTATTCAGAAGAAGTACAGTCAGACTCACTGGTTCACAGAGATAAATCCTGAAAACTTATTGGAAAAGTATAAACCTTTCATAGTTTATGATGACTGTAATGAAAGTTAGTTGCTCCACAGTTTGGGTGCTTTTGTGTAAGCTCCCTGCATTTGTGTGTGCTGTTAAAGAAAAAAAATTTTTTTAATTGCAGTGTTCATGTTAATATAATTCAAAAACTAAGATAATTTATATTATTTATTAGTAGTAATATGACTAAAATATGGGGGTGGCTTGACAGTCACATGAAATCAGCATCATAAGCACATACTTATCAAAAAAACACTTGATTTGAAGTTTAGAGCAGCTTTAAATAGAATAAGCATTTGTTCTTCATTGTATTAATTCATTGTTACTTAAATATGTTTAATGTTACTCTGTTTTCTCTAGAGATACGTAGTTAAAAAAAAAAAAATTTCAGTAATTTTCCTGGAACAGTATCAAAATTTGTATCTGGCTTAACATATCTGACCTTACACTGTTCAGAGGAAGTGAACATGTGTCCTGTGAGTAACCCCCTAGATAAATCTGCAGCCAAACAAAGGCACAGTAAGATCAAATTCCAGTATTATTTTTCCACTGAAATAAATTTAAAAATGACAATACCAGGCCTCTACCCTTTACAGTCAGTTATAGTCTGGTAGGAACCATCGAGAGGAGTAGAAAGAGAAGTTGACAGTGATGGTAATAATGATGGAGTTGGAGGAAGTGTTGGTGATATTGGAGTTGTTGATGAGAGTGTATGGATTGCTCCTATGATATCTGTTTTGAAAATTATGTTTTCAGGGGTAGTTATGCTCTTTTTGTCAGTTCTGCCTTATGAAAATGAACGATAGTAGGTGGTATAGGCTGGCCACAGATAATTATTCTTTCTGCTGTACAAAGCTAAACAGAAAATTTGGGGAATATTACTCCTGACCCTATTTGTACCCTTCCCCCTAATGTTAAGAGCTCCTGACCCAGAAAACAAAAATTATTTGAGGGTTGTAGACTAATAAAAAGCATTTTTTCCCTTTTAACTTAAAGAAAAATAAACCATTCCATTTACTTGTTTTAAAAATTGGAAAGTGGGAACGTAAAACTAACTGCTGACCTTTGAGGGAAAACTACCGGTATTCCCTAGATTGTACTCATAGCGGATATAACAGCATTTACCTTTTGGGCCAAATGAATTCCAGCCAAGAACTAACCCAGATCTTCTGAGATAGCTTTGCCTTTTCTCTTAAGTCAGAGCTTCTCAACCTTGGCACTGTTGACATTGAGGATGGATCAGTCTTGATTCTGGGGGTGGGGTGTCGTGTGCATTGTAAGATATTTTAACAACATTCCTGACCTCTACCCACTAGATGCCAGTAGCACTGCACCTCCACCAGATGTGACAACCAAAAATGTCTCCAGACATCCCCAAATTGGAGTTCAGATCACTTCTGTGGAGGCTTCCCCCTGACCCCAGTTAACAATAATTGTTCTAAGTGTATTGGGTGATTTGTTGATAAAGAATATTTTTAAGATTTTGGTTTTATTTGAAAATAATGTCATGAGTTAAGTATTTTGGTGTAAATAGGCTTTACTTTTAAGAACTGTAAAAATAAAATGGGATCACATTTTCTAATTTGGGGGTAAAAGTGGGGACAAGGTCTTTCTTTGATATAAGAGTTCAACATTATGACCTTTGGCTGTCTAGTACAATATTTTTCAGCTTGCAAATGGGGCCCTTTTAGTGAGTCAGAAATACACATGCAAGAGTATATAGGGTCACAACGTATTTCTTACTTTGGAATAACAGAAAAACATTTGAAAACTGCTGGCCTAGTGAAAATATATATGCCCAGTGTTCCGTTTCAAACTTGAATATTCTAAACATACTTCAGAGCAGTAGGTGTTTGGCCAGGCCAGCTAAGCTGTTTATCTAGTCAGGTTATGCTTATCAGATAGTATTTGAAATTTGAAATATTCAGACTTGTTCATTGCAGTAGATTTGAGGCTTTCTTTTAACTTCGGTTTCTGGTGCGTATCATCTTGTTTTTGAGAGGAGGAAGCTCTGGCCTCCATCACATATTTTAGAACATTCTTGGCACATTACTTTGTGGACTGTTCGTGCCCTCCCCCTACACAAGATACTGAAAAAAGACAGCCTCATTTTAATTGTTTTCTTCAGTGTGCACAGAAAGTCCTGTTTTTCATCAGTTAGTATTTATTGTGTTAAATTTGTAGAAAATTGTGCTTTTTGGAGGAAAGGGCTAGAAACATTTTGTGTCTTTATTGAGACTTGATTAACAAGTATCAACATAAAAACGTCTAAAAATTACTCCCAACACTCTGCTTGTAGTAGTACTCTTTCTGTAAAGTTCATTTTAAAATCATAACCTCACGTTAAATAATAGCTTATGGATAATACATTAAATGCAGCCATCTGCCATTACTAAGTCATGAATTCAGCTGTTCATAGGAAATTCTTGGCTTTCTGAAATCTATCAACACTGCCAATCCTTAAAAATCTGCCTTAGTTTCTATTTACTAAAGAAAATACATTTATATTTTGAATTATTTCACTTATTCACTGACTTACCTTTAAAAGATTGAAACACTTTCAGAGAGCAGGTTTTTATTTTTTCAATAGCAAGAGAACATTTCAGACTAGTTTCATGATGTTAGAAACTCTGTCATAAGATAGATGTGTTTTTCTCTAAGGAAAAATGTTAATGTTCAAGTTATTTATATTACAATTCATTTCTTTTCACAGTGGAGATTTTTAAATCCCTATGTTTTCAATTTTGATAATATCTAGCAGAGATATTCAAGGTATTTTCATGGCAGTTTCAGGGAAAACTTGTTTTTTTGTTTTTTGTTTTTTCTCTGAGTTGTATCACATTCTAAGTTTTATATTTGCAAAAGGTCAGTAGGTATATCATACAAGAACTCACATGTTTATAGTACCTTTATATATTACTATATTATTAAACTGCTATTTCTCTTGTGTGTGGGATGAAAGCAGGTGTAGAAGTTAAAATGTTTAACATTGATTAAAAGCTTAACATTGATTAAAAGCTAAGCTTTATATATTTGTTTAGAGAGCTAGATTGCTAGTACTGACCTTTTAAAGTAGACTAAATAACAGTGCTAGTTGGATTTGAGAATAAAGTTTATCAACAAAGTATGTGAAGTATTGTTATCAGAACCTAGCTAGGTACAGAGTTGTTCTTTCATTGCAGTTAGTCTTGAGACAAGTTTGAAATTTTTTTACAGTTTAATATACAGCCTCCTTATTCATTTTATTAATAGACATTTGCTTTGCAACTACTACTTGCTAGATACAATGTTAAGATACATAGGCCTTTAAAGCTTTCATTTGTTCTAGTAAATATCAGTACTACATAGTTCTTAAAAATAACAAATCAAGATAATGAAAATTCTGTTACACTTATCTGTATCTACATTATGGTTAAAACCCAACAGTGTCACTTTCAATAGTTTTTTTGTGTAAGCACTGAATTATTCCAAAAGGTGATTATAAATAACTGTTTTGAAGGAGAAAGTACTATCGTTTTAAAAGTGTATACTCGTCTTCCTATTAGAAAGATTTATTTGCATCCCATCATTAAGGAATGCTAAATCATTCAGTTGGAGTAGCAATTGAAACTTCCTCAACATTACATGCCTCCTGATTGGTAAAATAACAAATTTTATAATAAAGGGAAGGATACAAATATTTTATTTTTACAAACAGTATGTTAAATTACCTGAGTTACTGAAGAAATTTCTGGAGCAAATAATGCAGCTAGCAAGATATGAAGGTCATTTTTCCTAATCTTTAATAAACCATCACACTGTTACTTTTTTCTCATCATTCTTTAAAGAAAGTTGAGGCTTTTGCAGGGGAATTACTAAAAAGTCAACTTTCAGTAAAATATAACATTAAAATTCATTAAATATTTAATGCCTTCAAAAAGAGTGCTTTGTAATGTATTGTATGGTCAGTAATTGCATAATCTTTATTATATATTAAGTGTTTTTAGAAATCTTTCAAGTTCTCAGAGATTTTAGAAGGGTTTTGTAATATTTGTAAATACATGAAGCTAATCACGTACTTTTATATTTTTAGTTTGTTTGTTTTAAGCAATTACTAAGAATTGGTAACTCTTAAAGATTGGATTTAGACATGTATATATATTTATTGCCAAGTTGTAATATGTTTACATTTATTCTAATTCAGATTGGAAAGGTCTTTAAACTCATACATTATAAAGGTAATCATTGATTATTTTGATCTAATTTAGTTTCTCTTGGCTCCTGTGTGCAGATATACTAATAACTATGTCACCTGTTTTATCTTTTGTAAGGAAAATTATTGGTGGTCTAAAATATCTATCATTATACATATTTTTAAATCGTCACAAAGAATCCTAATTATTTAAAGTTAAAGATGTAAGAATAATTTATTGTTTTGTTTTGTTTTTTAACTTTTTTTAAAGGTGATGGATGTGGACACACTGTCCTAGGCCCTGAAAGTGGAACCCTTACGTCCATAAACTACCCACTGACCTATCCCAACAGTACCGTTTGCGAATGGGAGATCCGTGTAAAGATGGGAGAGAGAGTGCGCATCAAATTTGGTGATTTTGACATTGAAGATTCTGATTCTTGTCATTTTAATTATTTGAGAATTTATAATGGAATTGGAGTTAGCAGAACTGAAATAGGTAGGAAATTTTTTTATAAGTGTACATGTAATACATCATTACCTTGAATTTTAAAACAAAAGCAATATTTGATACTTAACATTGTGTAACTATGCTAATAGGATGATATGTGGGAAATTATTGAAAACATGTAGAAATCTCCCATTTGAATCTTCTTTTGAGAAGACAAGATTCTTATCTGTTTTATTTACTTTGCTAATAAGCCTATGTTTGGTACCTTTGCAACAAAATTCCATTGTACTACTTCTAAAGAAGAGGAAGTTATCTTGGTATTTTGTTTTTGTTATTTTTCTTTAATCATTTTATTTGCAGTTCAAGAATAAATATAATTCATTCTTAGGAAGCAGTATATCATGGTAATGAAGGGCATGAATTTTGGATTCTAACTCTGCTGTTAGCTTGTTGTGTGACATTGGGCAAGTTACGTGACCTCTCTGTTTACTTCTTTTAAAGTAGGAAATGAACTGGTATATATTAAGTGCTTAGAAAAATACCTGACAAAATCTATACTTTGTAACTGTTAACTGTTATTATTGTTATTCTTAGCGAAGAGCAACGGTTCTCAATAATGGCTGCATATTAGTGTCATCTGGAAAGATTTCCAAATCATACTGTATACCTGATCCCTATTTTAGACCAATTGAATCAGAATTTATTGGGTGGAACTCATGCCTCAATATTCTAAAAACTTCCCAGGATAATGTACCTTTTAGTCCAGTGGACAACCTGTGACTTAGAGATCCATACATTTCTCTTAATCAAGAAAGGTGGTAAAATTTGTAAGGTTATTTTGGTGAACTGGCATCATAAAATAAAGAGCTCTTGGATTCTCTATTAGTTTATTTGGAAACATTTACTGTTACAAGTCTGTGAAATATCTTTTAGAACTGTAATTAAAACCCAGTATCTTGTTCTTTAAGCATCATGTGCATCTTTTGGCCTCCTCTCCATTTCTAGTCAAATCCTTCATCTCTTCTCTAATTTTTGGCTTCTTATCTATGAGAGGAACAATTCCTGACCTGCTTTCCTGGCCAATGATTGATAACTTCTGTTGTCTCTCAGTCAGTTCCATGAATATATAGTCTTGGATACATTTTTAGGAACTTAATTACCTAAAGATCTAGAAAACACTGTTACTGTACACTAATAGAAGATTAGTGGATATTAAATGCCTTCTGAAATGATATAGTAGGGACTAAACAATACTACCTAAGCAGTCTTGCAACAACGATGAAAGGACAGAAAATAAAGGAACTAGAGAAACTCATTATGTCAACTGTAAAGACTATACAGGTATACCTCGTTTTATTGCATTTCACAGATACTGCATTTTTTACACACTGAAGGCAGGACCTTCCACCAGCAAGAAGATTGCAACTCACTTTAGTGTGATATATCGCAGTGTTGTGGAACCTAACCCACAATACCCCTGAGGTATGTCTGTATATAAATGGCATTTTATAAAAAGAAAGGGAAGTGAAGGAAACTGTCATACATTAAGAGATACATCATCCAAAAGTAATGTGTGGACTTTATTTGGATCTTGATTCAAGCTAACTAAATTCAAGAAGACATTTTTAAGATAGAGAACTTTTAAGAGGCGTTGACTTCAGTAAGTCAAGAATGATTGTTTGGTGTGGTAATATTATTATAATTTTGTAAAAGATCTAATTTGTTTTTAAATATTTCAGGGGGAAAAAGGTATAAAGAGGGAAGATGAAACCAGAATGACACATAGGTGAAGTTGAGCCATAGACAAAGCTGAGCCATAGGCACACGAGAGTTATACTCTCCTTTCTCTACTTTTATATATTTTTGAAAATTTCCATAATGAGTTTTTTTCTTAATAAAATAAAAATGTTATATATTTGGACACTGAGTGTTCTTGTTAGAGAGGATGACTGACATGGGAAAAATTTTGAGCATAGGGTTTAAATTTCTTACTGGGTTCTCATTACACCTCTTACTAACTAAGAGTCCTTTCTGCAAGTCACTGGTCCTGCCTAGACTTCAAAGTCATCATCTGTACTATAGGAAGATTAATACTTTCCAGTGCTTGGGGTATAGTATGTGTACAGTACATCTCAGCTAGTCTTTATTTACATTGTTTTTGTTTTTTCTTATTCTCTCTTCACCTGGGTGAGTGGAAAGCAGCAGAAAAGTCAAGTGGACTGATTGATGATGGTTTTTAGTTTGGCTCCCCCATCCCACCTATCATATAACCATGGTACTTTATTTGTATATGAGTCTTTGTTTAGTGGTAGGAAGGTAACTATCTTGATATCACAGAGAAATAAAGATCAAGAATAATTGTTTGCAGAGGTTCGAGGGAGTGAAGTAAATAAACAATGTACCTGCATCTTTTTGTGAACACATCTAAATTATGGAAGAGTCAATCTGGAGAATCATTTAAAGTCTAGCTGAACAGAAGTTGTAACTAAGGATGTAAAGAAGTCACATCAAGAATGGTAGGCGAGGCGGAGGTGCGAAATGGGCAGGCCCCAAACCTCCATGTGGCTGGCGATTGAGATTCAGGAGGGATATCTTGGCTGCAGGGGTTCCCCTGAAAAAGAGAGGAACCCCAGCCCCACATCAAACTTCCCCAGCCCAGACTACTGGTGCTGGGAAGAGGAGCCCCTATAACATCTGGCTGTGAAAAACTGAGGATTCTGACTGTCCTTGTGGGATGAAGGCTCTGGGAAATCTAGACATCCTCTTAAAGGGTTGCTCACTCACTTATAGGCACTTACCCTGGATGCCAGCTGAGGGACAGTGACTTGGGGGGCATCAGAGGCATACAGGGTTGGGGGATAGACTGAGGTATGTGGTTTCAATGTGAGGGCTGGAGGGACAGCTGCCATTTTGCCTGTGTGGGGTCCACCTCCAGTACAACCAGAAAGCAATGCTATATATTTTTTTGTGTCTATTGTGATGCAGCCCCCTCCCCCCCTCCCCAGCCCTTGGCCAAATCTGAATCTGAATTGGTCTGGTGAGCGCCTTGCTCTACCCTGGTAACTCACTGAAATCCTGCCACACAAAATTCCATACTGTTCAAGGCTTTGTCAGCAGCTGAATCTTACAGGAGCCAGCAGGTGACCTCAGGCCTCAGAGTTTCCTGGCTTTCTGCAGAGTTACTGCAGACCCAGTAGTGGTGGCAGCCGTCCTTTGCAGCATGGTGTCCCCCAAGCACCTCCAGGTTTAGAAAAAGCAGCAAACAAATGGGGATTGCTTTGTAGCTCCTACCAGGTAGTCCCTAGCCCAGGGGTGGCGAACCTTTTGGTGATTGAGTGCCAAAGTTTATGAAATAAGAGTATACTTGCTTGACTCGTGTGCCAACCCATCAAGTGAGATAGAGGTATCGATTATTTTTATGTCTATAAGAGGCATAGGATGTTTTTATAACAAAAAAACAATAATTCCACGTGCCAAAATAATTGCTCCGCGTGCCACTTTGGGCACGCGTGCCATAGGTTCGCCACCCCCGCCCTAGCTACTCAGACAGCAGGTGAGTTGGGCCAGCCCTGGAGCCGTGGCCAAGAGACCCCAGAACCAACATACTTGGAAATTGGCTTCAGAAACATCAGAAAAATGCCCAATTAGCCCCACAAATGGCACATACAAACGTAGTTCAAGCAGGCACCAGAGCTTGCTGGAGCTAAAACCCTGCAACCAGTGAGCCTGAGGGTTAATCCCACCCAATGACATGCCAGTAGCATTCAGGGCTCAACTATAACAGGAGAGCAAACAAACCCACACAAGGTACAATCCTAGAGTACCTAGAAGAAGGTAACCAGGGAGACTATAACCAGGGCCCCACAGGGCATCTACTACGTACCTAAGGCCACCTGGCTAAGACTGGGAGACATAGCAGATCTACCTAATGAACGGAAACAAACAGAGGTAGCCAAAATGAGTAAACAAACAAATATGTCCCAAATAAAAGAGTAGTAAGAAACTCTAGAAAACGAACTAAACAAAGTGGAGGTAAACAACCTATTAGATACAGAGTTCAAAACAGCGGTTATAAGGGTGCTCAAGGAACTTAGTGAGAACTTCAATAAAAAGACAGCAAGCGTAAAGGAGGACATAGAAAGCGTAAAAAAGAACCAGTCAGAAGTGAAGAACACAATAACTGAAATGAAGAATGCAATAAAAGGAATTAGTAGCAGAATAGATGAAGCAGAGGATTGAATCAGTAAGTTGGAAGATAAGGTAGTACAAAATATCCGAATGGAAGAGCAAAAAAAAAAAAAACAAAAAAAGAATTCAAACAAATGAGGATACACCTTAAGGGGCCTCTGGGAAAACAAGAATAACAGGGGAGACGTCATCAAGATGGCAGCGTGAGAGGAGCTCTTAAAACCTCTCCTGGAAAGATATTTTAAACAACTAAAATCTAATCAGAGAATCCCTAAGTGGCGCACTGCCTCGGCTCAGAGACCCAAGAAAATTCCTAAAGTGGGAGAAATGGAGGCGAGTGAGAGAGAAAGAATGGGAGCCGTGTGGAGACCTGCTGCGGAGCGCAACCCGGAGACCCACCCAGTGACTGACCCAGAGGCTTAGCCAAGTCCAACAGAGGAGAGACTGACGGAGGTGGGAGTGTGGGGGCACGGGTCCAGGAGCAGAACAACTCTGGGCAGGTTGGAGGCCTGGAACGGACAGAGGCTGAGGTGCAGAAGCCTAGAGAGCATGGTGGACGGAAAAAGTGGGCGCAGCCAACAGTGGCGAGAGGCCCCAGTGGGAGTGTGGGGGGTGCAGCTGGGGCGTGGTGAGAGTGGCCAGAGCGCAGGGTGGACGGAGAAAGTGGTGTGGCTGAAGGTGGCGAGAGGCCCCGGTGGGAGTGCAGGGGGAGCAGCAGTGGCATGAGTGTGGCCAGAGCGTGGGACAGGAAACCAGAGCGAGGCACCTGCAGCAGCCAGATTGGGCGAGTGACCGGAGTGAAGATCCTGCTGCCAGCGCTTGAGTCAGGCAGCTTGAGGCCCATGGAGCATGAGTCCGGCAACTGGAGCCAGAGGTGGGTGTTTCAGTGGCTGGAGCACCGACACTGGGAGCGTGTTGGCGGCTGAGGTGCAGAGTGGCCTTCAGTGAGGTAGGGCCCCAACCAGAGCACCACAAGTGACCTTGGACACAGAACCTGGCTGCTTCCCCTCCTCTCTCCCACAGCTTGCCCTGTGGTCCTCGCCCTCGTGGGCCTTCGGTGGGCTGCTGCTGGGAAACCACCATTACCCTGTGATGCAAGCAGACCTGTGCCTTTCCCAACAAACCCCTCCCTCACTCTTCCCACTGAAGCCAGCAGAGGGAAGCCACCATTACCCTGTAATGCAATAAGGCCTGCGCCTTTCCCAACAAATCCTGCCCCCACTCTTCCTGCTGAAGCCAGCAGAAGGAAGCCGCCATTACTCTCTGAAACAAAGACAGCTGCGCCTTTCTGAACAAGCCCCACCCCCAACCTGTCCTGCTGAAGCCCGCACAGGGATCTAGTTGTGGCAGCTGCTGACAGCAGTGGGATCTCAAGGGCATAGTATACTATTGCCCACCACACCTTCCCAAAGAGGAGGCATACAGAGACCAGGACAACTGTCAAAGAGAAGCACATCTCCTAGGAAGTTTCCCACTGTGAGAAAATGAAATAAATAAGAGGAAATATACTAACACCAGCTAGGAAGTAAAAGAAAGATACCGTCACATCTGCCAAGGGAAAAAGTCCTCATGTCCAGGAAACAAAATGTTCCAGTAGTGATGAATACCCCTTTGAACAAAGGAGCTCAGAAAGAAAGAGAAAGATCTCCAGAAAAGGAACGTGAAGATACGGAATTATATGAGCTAAATGACAGAGAATTCAGGATTGCAATTATCAAAATATTCAGAGAGATCAGACAAAACTGGCAGAGTACACAGAAGGAGCTAAATGATCTCAGGAAGGAAATGGAGTCTATGAAAAAGGTGCAAATAGAAATTCTGGAGATAAACAACACAATAAAAGAAATGAAAAACGAAATAGTATAGAAAACAGAGCTGACCAGATGGAAGAAAGAATTAGTGAAATTGAAGACAAAAATTTGGAAATGTCACAGAAGGAAGAAGAGACAGACCTAAAACCTAAAAGAAATGAAAGATATCTACAAGAAATATCTCGCTCCATTAGAAAAAATAATATAAGAATAATAGGTATTTCGTTTTGTTTTTTTTTCTGAACTGAACTGGGGGCCTCACCGCATTCGGGAAGCACACCCCAGTTCAGCATGCAGGTCCGCCTGGGCCGGAGCCGGGATTCGATCCTTGGCCCTCAGAGTTTCAAAGCGTGCGCTTAACACGCTGAGCCATCCCAGCTTTCCCTAATAGGTATTCCAGAGAAAGCAGAGTACAAGATGGGCACAGAGAACCTGCTCAGACAAATAGTAGATGAGAACTCCCCAAATCTATGGCAAGAACTGGAACATCAAATCCAAGAAGGAAACAGGACACTTAGCTACTTGAATCCTAACAGATCCTCTCCAAGGCACATTATACTGAAGATGTCAAAGGTCAAAGACAAAGAAAGAGTCCTCAAGGAAGCCAAAACCTACCAAGGAAAGCCCATCAGACTCTCATCAGATTTCTCATCAGAAACTCTACAAGCTAGAAGGGAATGGAACAATTTATTCAAAATATTAAAGGAGAACAATTACCAGCCAAGAATCCTATACCCAGCAAAGTGATCCTTTAGATATGAAGGTGGAATAAAGACCTTTGCAGAAATATAAAAACTGAAGGAATTCTCCAGTACAAGGCCAGCATTTAAAGAAATACTGAAAGAAGCAATTGGATCTGAAACAAAAAGTAAAAGTAAATAGGGATAAACTAGAACAACAAAAATATAAAAAGGGGAGGAAGTAAAGACTTAAATTTCCAAAGAGAATGGAGTTAAGAAACATCCTTAAGGAACCACTCCATATATGAAATTTTCTTTTATATAAAGTTCATAGTAACCACTGAAAAAGAACTTAGATCTGGGACACATAAAAACAAAAGACGAGAATACAGAAAAAACAGTCATAAACACCATCAAACTAAAATAAACAATGAGAAGAAAAAAGCAAAGAATCAATAAAAAAAAAAAAAAAGCTACCAGAAACCAAAAGATAAAATGGTTATAGGAAATTCTTATATATCAATCATCACCCTAAATGTAAGTGGGCTGAATTCACCAATAAAAAGACACAGAATAGCAAACTGGATTAAAGAACAAAATCCAACCTTATGCTGCCTACAAGAGGCACACCTCAATCACAAGGACAAACACAGATTCAAAGTAAAAGGGTAGAAAAAAATACTCCAAGCAAATGGCACCCAGAGAAAAGTAGGTATAGCCATACTTATATCTGACAAAGCAGACTTCAGGATCCAAAAGACAATGAGAGACAAAAATGGACATTTCAAAATGATAAAGGGGACAATACAACAAGAAGATATTACACTTACTAATATATATGCCCCCAACCAAGAAGTACCAAAATTTACAAAGCAAGTACTAACAAATCTGAAAGGAAAAACTGACAAAAGCACAATTATGGTAGGGGACTTAAGTACCCCATTGACAGCCATGGATAGATCATCCAAACAGGAAATAAAGAAATATCAGCTTTAAATGATACACTACAGCAACTGTACATAATTGACACTTATAGGACACTTCATTCTAAAACACAGGACTATACATTCTTTTCCAGTGCACATGGAATATTTTCAAGGATAGACCACATGCTGGGTGGGACACAAAGCTAGCCTCAGCAAGTTTAAGAAGATTGAAATCATACCAAGTGTATTCTCAGATCACAAAGCTTTGAAATTGGAGATCAAGTACAAAAAGAAAACAAGAAAAACCACATATACATGGAGATTAAACAACATGTTATTAAAAAATGACTGGATCAAAGAAGAAATAAAACAAGAGATTAAAAAATACATAGAAACAAATGACAGTGAAAACACAACATATGAAAATTACTGGGATGCAGCAAAAGCAGTAATAAGAGGGAAATTTATATCACTACAGGCCTTTCTCAAGAAAAAAGAAAAAATCACAAGTAACCTAATATCACATCTTCAAGAACTAGAAAAAGAAGAACAGAAAACACCCAAAGCCAGCAGAAGGAAGGGAATCATAAAAATTAAAGCAGAACTAAATGAAATAGAGAATAAAAAAAAAACAATAGAAAGAACTAATACAGCAAAGAGCTGGTTCTTTGAAAAAATTAATAAAACTGATTAACCCCTGGCTAGACTCACCAAGGGAAAAGGAGAAAACAAATAATCCGAATTAGAAATGAAAGAGGGGAAATTACAACTGATACCACAGAAATACAAAGGATTATACAAAAATGCTATGAAGGACTTTATGCCACCAAATTTTGTAACCTAGAAGAAATGGACAAGTTTTTAGAAACATAGTCTACCTAGAGTGAATCAAGAATTGGATAACCTAAACAAGCCAATCAACAGTAAGGAAATTGAAACAATCATCCAAAACCTTCCCAAAAGCAAGAGTCCAGAACCAGATGGTCTCACTAACGAGTTTTATCAGGCATTCAAAGAGGAACTAACACTTATCGTTCTCAAACTTTTCCAAAAAATTGAAGAAGAGGCAATACTTCCCAACTCATTCTATGAGGCCAACGTTACCCTAATACCAAAGCCTGGAAAGGACATCACAAAAAAAGAAAACTATAGACTAATATCTCTGATGAACACTGATGCAGAAATCCTAAACAAAATACTAGCAAATAGAATACAACAATGCATTCAAAAGATTATACATCACGATCAAATGGGATTCATCCCATTGGCACAAGGATAGTTCAACACACACAAGTTGATCAATGTGATACACCACATAAACAAAATTAAAGATAAAACCATATAATTATATCAATTGATGTAGAAAAAGCATTTGACAAGATACAACATCCATTTATGATCAAAACACTTAATAAAATGGGTATAGAAGGAAAATACCTTAACATAATAAAGGCCATATATGACAAACCCTTGGTGAATGTCATACTGAACAGGAAAAAATGAAACCTTCTAAAATCAGGAATGAGACAGGGATGTCCCCTGTCACCACTGCTATTAAACAGTGCTGGAAGTCCTAGCCAGAGCCATTAGACAGGAAAAAGAAATAAAAGGTATCCAAATAGGAAACGAAGAAGTTAAACTGTCACTTTTTGATCCTTAATATGATCCTTTATATAGAAAACCCCAAAGACTCCACCAGAAAACTGTTAGAAGTAATAAATGAATACAGTAAAGTTGCAGGATAAAAAAATCAATGTACAAAAATCCACAGCTTTTTTTATATGCAAACAATGAAACTTCAGAAAAAGAAATGAAAAATATGATACCGTTTGCGATCTAAACTAAAATACATAGGAATAATCTTAAGAAAGAACATGAAGGAGTTATACACAGAAAACTATATGACACTGTTAAAAGAAATTGAAGCAGATAGAAAGAAGTAGAAGGATATTTCATGTTCATGGATTGGAAGAATCAGCATAGTTAAAATGGCCATATTATCCAAAGCAATATACAGATTTAATGCAATTCCCATCAAAATCCCACAGACATTCTTTGAAAAAATCGATAAAAAAATTTATCAGATTCACATGGAACCACAAAAGGCCCAGAATTGCCAAAGCAATCCTCTGAAAAAAAAAATAAGGCTGGAGGCATCATGCTCCCTGACTTCAGTCTATACTACAAAGCGTCAATAATCAAAACAGCTTGGTATTGGAAGAAACAGGGACACACAGACCAATGGAACAGCATCGAAAACCCAGAAATAAACCCACAGATATACGGACAGATAATCTTTGACAAATGAGCAAAATATATAAAATGGGGAAAAGAAAGCCTCTTTAGTAAATGGTGCTGGGAATATTGGAAAACCATATGCAAAAGAATGAATCTGGACTGTGAACTGTCGCCATATGCCAAAATTAACTCAAAGTGGATTAAGGACCTCCACATAAGATCCGAAACTATAAGGTGCATAGAAGAAGGCATCGGCACTAAACTCATAGAACTTGGGCTCAGAGAGCACTTTATGAAGTTGACCCCAAAGGCAAGGGAAGTAAAAGCAAAAATAAATGAATGGGACTATATCAAACTTAAAAGCTTCTACACAGCAAAGCACACCATCAACAAAGTAAGAAGGAAACCAACCGAATGGGAGAAAATATTTGCAAACAATGCCTCTGATAAGGGGCTAATATGTAAAATATATAAAGAACACATACAGCTCAACAACAGAAAAACAAATGATCCAATTAAAAAATGGGCAAAAGATCTAAGCAGGCACTTCTCTCCTGAAGACATACAAACAGCCAACAGATGAAAAAATGCTCAACATCACTAGCCATTAGGGAAATGCAAGTTAAAACCACAATGACATACCATCTCACACCTGTTAGAATGGCTATAATCAATAAGACAAGGAATAACAAGTGCTGGAGAGGCTGTGGACAAAAAGGAATCCTCATACACTGCTGGTGGGAATGTAAATTGGTACAACCACTATGGAAGGCAGTGTGGAGATTCCTCAAAAAACTAGGAATGGAATTGCCATCTGACCCAGCAATTTCTCTCATAGCTATCTACCCAAGACGCCTGAAAACCTTAATCCACAAAGGTACATATACCCCAATGTTCATCGCAGCACTGTTCACGGTGGCCAAATTGTGGAATCAACCAAAGTGTCCTCTGATAGATGACTGGATAAAGAAGTTATGGTACATTTATACAATGGAATACTACTCAGCAATAAGAAAAGATGAAATACAGCCATCTGTGACAACATGGGCGGACCTTGAAAACATCTTATTAAGGGAAATAAGTCATAATGAAAGAATCAAGAAACATAGGAATATAAAACTGAAAGGAACAAAGAAACAAAGACTCATGGACAAAGTCAATAGTTAGCAGTTACCTGAGGGTAAGGGGGGAGGTGGATGGGAGAGATGGTTGTGGAGGGGGTGTAGGAAGGGAGAATCAAACAATTGGTGATGTAAAGTGAGCTGATTCTGAGTGGTGAGCACATAATGCTATGTATAGACAATGTAATTTAGAATTGTACACCTGGAAAGAATTTAATTGATATCAATTAATGTCACCAATAAATTTAACAAAAAAGAAAAAGATAACATTCAAGTCATTATTGTACCACAGGAAGAGGAAAAACAAGGGAATAAAAACCTATTTGCAGAAATAATAACTGAAAACTTCCCTAACCTGGTGAAGGAAATAGACATAGAAGTCCCGGAAACACAGAGAGTCCTAAACAAAAGGAACTCAAAGAGACCCAGACTAAGACATTACAATTAAAATGGCAGAGGTTAAAGATAAAGAGAATTTTCTAAAAGCAGCAAGAGAAAGACGACTAGTAACTTATAAGGGAATCAAACCGGGGACCTCCTGCGTGGGAAATGAGAACCTTCACAACCAAGCCATTCTGGTGGTTACCAGTTGCACTACATTTCAGCATATGAGGTTGCATAGGCCAGGGCTGGGAATCGAACCCTGGATCTCGTGATTGAGAGGCAAATGCTCAACCACTGAGCTATCCTGGCATCCCCAAGACTCATTTTAGATTGACAGACGCATGCAAACAAAATGTAAAGGGATGGAAAATGTTTTTTCATGAAAATGGCAACAAACAAAAATGTTGAGATAGCAATACTTATACCAGACAAAATAGACTGATAGACTGTAATGCAAAGGCTATAACAAGAGACAAAGAAGGACCCAGTAAATCTGGGTCTCTTTCTGGGTATTCAAAAAAACCCAAAATACTACTTCAAGAGGATTGCTCAGACATTTGGTCATTGCAGCCTTGTTTACAATGGCCAAGGTGTGAAGGTAGACTGGTGTCCATTAATGAATGAATGGATTAAGGGAATGTGGTACATACAATGGAATATTGCTTGGCCATGGAACAAAATGGATTCTTATTATCTGTGGCAGCATGGATGGACCTGGAGGTTATTGTGGTGAGCGGAGTGGCAGATAAAGATAGGTGTAATGCAATGTCACTTAATATGAGTGTGGAATCTAAAGAACAAAATAAACAAAACAGAAACAAACTCAGAGATACAGAAAACATTTTGATGGTTGCCAGATGGGGCAAAGGATTAGGAGTATAGGTTAAAAAAGGGGAAGGGATTAAAAACTTCACATTGGTTGTCACAAAGTTGTTGGGGTATAGCATAAGGAATATAGTCAATAATATTGTAATACCTAGGTATGGTGTCAGATGGGTCCTAGATTTCTTGGGGTGGTAGTTTGGAGTTGGGTGGAGAGGGTGACAAAAGTGAAGGGAACAAGAAGTAGTTATAACATAGTCATGGGGGTGTAAAGTAAAGCACAGGGAATAGTCAATAACATGATAAAAACTACATATAGTGCCAAGTGGGTACTAGACTAGCTAGGGAATAAGTTCTTAAATTATATAAATGCCTTGCCACTGTGCTATATACTTGAAATTAATATAAAATAATATGGAATGTCAACTATAATTGAAAAAAATTTAAAAAGGGCAGGAAAGGTGGAGGGAAATAAAAGGTCCAAATTTCCAGGTATAAAACTACCATAATGAGTCATGGGGATGTAATATACAGGATGGGGAATATACCAGTAGTCAATAATATTGTGACAGCATAGTGTGGTGTCAGATGGTTGCTAACCTTATCATAGTAATCACTTCTTTAAGTATAGTATATATATTGCATATCTGTGGAAACCCCTGAAACTATAATATTATACATCATCTGCTTTTAATAAAAATCTTAAAGAATATTTTTTTAATGTTCTGGTTAAGGGAGATATGCACACAATTATAGCATAGAAACAAATATAATTGAGGGCATCGAGATTCCAATGATAATGGAATGAATACTCATTTTCCTGTATCGTCTTTTCTTAGTGCCTCTTCCAAAATGAGGCAGGCTTAAGTGAGCTGCATTTCCTTATAAAAATAGTTACTATTTTGGATTAAAGCTTCAGTTGTTGTTTTTTTGTTTTTGTTTCTTTTTTACTTGTAATAGTTAACTTTACAGACATTTTCCCCTTGAAATATAGTATTATGAAACAATCAAGAAATGAATGAAGGGGGGAATGGTTTTTCAAAAATTCACTTTTAATACATGAATTCATTAGAATATGTTATAACTGATGAGGCACCTTTAGTTTGGCAGTTGGACTGTTATTTTCTGATCCCTTAAAAAGGATAATGTGTAACATTATTTTTTTATTTTTTATTGTTAAATGTGTTGGGATGACATTGGTTGGTAACAGTTACATAGTTTCCAGGTGTACAATTCTACATTACATTGTTTATGCATTGCATTATGTTCTCACCACGCAGAATCGGCTCTCTTCCCATCACCATATATATGATGGCCCCTTGCTACTGCCCCCTCGCTCCCCACTTTCCCATCCACCTTCCTCTTTATTCTCAGGTAACCACTAAACTATTAACTATATCCATGAGTTCTTGTTTCTTTATTTTCAGTTTTATATTCCACCTATAAGTGAGTTCATATGTTTCTAGATTCTTCAGTCTGAATTATTTCATTTAATAACATGGTTTCAAGGTTCATCCATGTTGTCACAAATGGCTGTATTTCATCTTTTCTTATTGCTGAGCAGTATTCCATTGTGTAGATAAGCCACAAATTCTTTATCCAATAATCTGGTAAAGGACACTGGTTGTTTCCATGACTTGGCCACTGTGAACAGTGCTGTGATGATCATTGGG